>OU015501.1:121552631-121687631 GCA_907164885.2 Dolomedes plantarius
ACTTGCCCAATAAGTACTAAAACCAGAAAGAAAACAATGGTTTAACAATCGCAACTCCATTTATTGTAAATTAAATTTCTATTTCAGAGCTTTTATTTTGTCGTGAAGGACGTTGGAAAGATCTTCGTTGGTGCTCCCTCCCCCTACATACACACATACACACATCCAGCCGTTGGAGAGATGACAAAATCCCGCTTTCCGACGATAGTTTAACTAACCACTTATCCCTCTAGTAAATACGAGGAGCACTTAAAAATGGCTTTAAAATCCAAAAAAGATGTAAACAAAGATTGATTTAAAACAAATTATACATTTAAAACCCATTACTCTGTTTCCAACTCATTTAACTTAGGGATGCGACATCGACAACAAAACATCGATGTTTCGGAACATCGATATTCAATATTAAAACATCGATGCTGATAAAACATCGCCCAAAAACCATCGATGTTTTTAAACATCGATGCTTTTGAACATCCATTTCTTTTTAAACTGATTTAGTAACCTCTAACATTAATGTTACTTCGGGTGGTCATGGGGGAGGGGGGGGGGGTGATTTAGTTTTACTCTCTGATTGGGCTGACACAAATGAAAAAAACTTGGTTTCTAGAGTCAGCGCATATAACAGAATTTCCATTATGCAATTTATTATTTTTACCAGAAAATTGGGGAAGAAACTATTGCTATAAAAACAATTGATAGTACCAAATCCTTAAAGAAAAATCCGCGATATTTTCTAATTTAAATTGGTTGAATGTGATAAATTATTGTAAATATCGAGTCATATTTATTTGCAAGTTGGAGAATAATTTACTTCCAGGAGGCTTAAATAATTTTGCAAAAAAAAAAAAAAATAAATAAAAAAATTCTGAAGTTCATGACTGTAACACAAGACAAAAGGATGGGTTTCATATCAATAGAGTATACGGCAAAATCATTCAAAAGAATGTTTGAGTTTACATTTACTGAATGTGAAAATTATGATAGGTGGTTAATTTTTTTTCATTATGATGCTTTTTCATTAAAAACAAAACCACCGAACAACGTAAAACATCGAGCACAAAACATCGATGTTAAAAAAAAATCGGCTTCAATAAATCGATGTTTAAAACATCGATGTTTTTATCGAAACATCGATGTTTTGAAAACATCGCCATCGATGTCGCATCTCTAATTTAACTGACAGCAGTGACTCATATCTCCTCCCCCCACCACAGAAATCATCTACAAACATTAAAGAGAATGAGATAGAGTGATCGTTCAGTTGTGGAAAGAGCGCTTGCTTCGCAGAAAAGTCAGGATTTACTACCATATCCCATATATCAGAAATAAGAACAAGTTTCTAATAATAAAAAGAATAATAATAAGGCAGTTTGCCCCGAAAAGGAGAAAAAACTGTTCAGGAAATTTATCGGGTAATCAAAGGAGCAAATTTCCTGAAACATTTGATTCTCCCACTTTGCCCATTTTCCCTTGCGAGGGGAAAGTAGCGGTGCCATTAGGAGAACGTGTACCATAGTCAAAATTTATTGCTAACAAATGAAACATTGCTTGTGTTCAGCATGCACTATTCACAAACACAAAATATATATAAATGAGGCATATACATTTGTTGAGATTTGGGTTGGCTGAGAGCGCTACGGTCAACATTTGCTACTCGAGGGCTAAACTGACCATTGAGATGTGGGAAAATAGGTAATTCTACGGAACGCCCGTCAATAGTTCTGTCGCGTGCGCTATCCAAACATACTTTGAAGCGTAAACGCAGTGTACAATCTCTTAGTAGGCTCTGATGGGTTGATAATCATTTTCAAAGGATGAAGCTTGTTTGTAAGGAAATTCTTTTATTCAATTCTTACTATTAGTTCACACTCTCTCTATATATATCTTGTTCAAATTTTCAATCGTTAATAAAAGTACTTTTTATTCATCCACTCAAGTTCAAATACATTTTTTTAAACTTGTAGTGGATGACACTTGATGTTAATACAGTTTTTTCAAATATTAATTCATTAATTAAATTTAATTAATCAATTTTAGTTTTAGACCTAGAGCGTCTCTTGCTCTTGAATAGTAATTTCCCTCTTGTTACTGTGTAAACGGTAGCACTGCGGTATCGCGGGCTTCTCACGTCCTATGGGTTGCGAGATCGAGTCCCCAACCTGACAAACTTTTTCTCTCCCTTTCCCCCCCTCCTAATCTCTCACAGTAGGCAAGGTTCTGGCAGGCAATCCCTTTTTTCAATTCCTACTATTAGTTCACACTCAAATTTTTCTTTGTTGACCTACGTAGGAATTGACTTTACATTTTTTTTTATATATTACTTGTTTTATTGTAATAAAGTTAAATACTATGTTTTAAAAGAAGAATGAGAGAACAATTGATTTAAAACATACTGAAAGATATATTTACCGTGTTCCTGTGATGGGGAAAAAAAAGATAGCAGTAACAAATTTTTTTTTCCTTTACCCCTACAACTTTATTCTTAAAGACAAGGATATCAATGTGTTTAATATTGTCTGTTTGTACTGTTCTGTTTTCTGGGTTCGAAGGGATTGAATAAATTCTCTTCAGAAAGTGCACACAAAATAAAATTTATTATTCTTTCAATTTTTCAGGCGCATACACAAATTCAACAGAAAACACGTAACAACTGTCTTCTATTCAGCAGAAAACTCTAAAAACATAAGTCAGGATAGCAAAGTCTTCAATACAATACTCGCCTAGCGCGCTTTCAATATATTCAATTCTCAGCAGAAAAGAACACTCACCGACTTTCAATGCCAATCTCATGGTGCATTCACATTGCACAGAGTTCTCTCCCCAACTCCTGTCACATCACTTAGTAACGGTAACATTAGACACGGTACTTAGAACCACCCCTCTTCCCGTTCTTGATCTCCGCCGCTCTTGGTGTCTCCCCCGACCCCGCTCGAGACCATTTGACCCGCTGACCTCACTCTGTTTCTTTGTAGGACCGCCAGAGGAAGCGATCGGGTGCAGAACAGTGTACAGAGACACATTAATCACTGGGGTGAAGCAGAGAGCGCTGTTCAAGTCTGCACGCGCTATAAGGTATATTTATAGAATTCCAAAGCGCCCCCTATCGGCCGCCAGCTAGAAATCACTGGAACAGTCTAGAAAGGCCTAGAAGGTTACAAAAAGGCCTAGAAGGTTGGCGACTATTTGGTGCCATCGCCAAATTTGGCGACCAAAATAAGTCTCCAAATCCATCGCCAATTCGGCGATAACTCTCATATTTGGCGTGATTACCATAGACTGGCAAAATTCGTAACAATACATTTAGTATATATACATACATACATATATATATATATATATATATATATATATATATATATATATATATATATATATAACAGTTCCATAACTGACTGGCTGACTGACATATAACGCACAGACCAAACCGCTGGATCTAAAGGGCTGAAATTTTGCATGTCGATTCTTCTTATAGTGTAGGGGTGCACTAAGAGAGATTTTTGAAAAATTCTTCTTAGATTTTTTTAAATTAAATTTTAAGCTCTTTTTGTAACATTCTTTAAAGTTTGCATTTAAAATAATAATCAGAGGGTTATAACATTTATATCATGAGAAAGATAATAAAAATTCCTTTAAAATGAAATCTTTTTCGAATCTTTACCTTTATTTTCTGATTTTTGAGGAATTTTTAAAGATTAATATTTAGAATTTAATTTATTAAATGCTGATCACGTGGTTTCTTTTCTTTTTGTGATACTTTAAACTAATTTTGCATCACGTGCATAACAATGAAATAGACAAGAAAATATTTTTTTTTCTTGCTAATGCGGCAGACGATTCGACATTATCCCAAAAAATATTAAAATATGGTAAAAGAAATGTTTCTCAAACTGTACTATATTCATTAGATTTAATTTCTATCAGGTTTAAGTTCTATCAGATTTAATTTAAATATTTTCTTCTTCATTATCTTGCCTATGAAATTATCCGTTACGATTTTCTTATAAATATATTTTTTCGTTTTTTTACATCAATTGCATACATTGACCGTTGTATTTAATTTGAATGTACTCCGTAGCGAAGTACGGGTTTTCAGCTAGTATATATATATATAATATATATATATATATATATATATATATATATATATATATATATATATGCAGACAGACAGACATGTCAAAGTTTGCTCTTGACCTGAAAATATAGAGGGAACGAAAATATAAAAATTTCACGTCGAATTAAAAAATTTCTGAATTAGTATTGAATTTTTTTATCATGTTCTATAAATTAATTTCATTTATAATTTTATAAATATACCGAAAGCTATTATATTCTAATTTTATATTATTTCACTGATTTGAGGTAAAGGTTATCAATATTTTTACCGTTTGTTAATTTCAAAATGTAATAAAGTATAGTAAATAAATCTACTTTAAAAATAAATGAATACCAAAATGTAGAGGATTACAAATGAATTTTAAATTACTTTAATTGATATATAATTAGATAGTTGTATTTAATGGGATGATAATGGATATGATGTATTTGAATAAACTACTTCAAAATTAATTCAATCAAAATATTTTAAAAATTATTTAGAGAAAAGCTGTAAAAATTTAACATTTTAAATATGAAAATTAATCAGTGCTGATAGATTTTCAATTTGTAAAATTTTAAATAACTGACTGATTTTTGTAAAATTTAAATTAGTTTTTAATAAAATATAAAGCCTCTCTTATAGTATATAAGTCTTGAGCTTGCGACGTATTTGCCGCTGCGGCGTTTACACCAACAATTCAACAAGTTCTTTGAATTCATAACCTTTGATATGTTTAGAACGAATGTAACTGACAAAAAGTTAGGAAATTCTCCTGTCGTTTATTTATTTGCCTTGAACGATCACCATGTTTTACTAAAGATAACTTTTGATTCATAGAAACAGGTTTACGGTGACTTCCAGTCATTTCGATGGAGTGAATAAATTTATTTAGCCTACCAAGGGTGTTCCTTTGACCGCTTATCGTAGAATTTTTTTTGAGTGTTTTTATTTAATTTTTTTCCCATACCTAACTAGCGCAGAAGAAATTGCTAAATTTGCGAAAATTCAATGAAGAGCTGACTGAATTTAGCATTCTCCCTGGTGTGTAGTTTTTGTTGATATATCCTCCTAGTTTTGTGTCTCCACAAAATTACCGTAATTTGAAAGCCATGCTTATAGTATTAAAGATAATTTTAAAACTTTTTTGAAAATGCTTTAAAAAAGGCTTAGCATCAAAATGAATAGTAAGTTAAATATTTATTAAGCATACTTTGTTTCTCTTACTGACATTAATCTTTGTAACGTGTAGGACAGAGCAAAATTGTAAATTAAGACCCCGGTTGGAGTTTGATGTGACAAAAATAACATACGGAATCCAAACATCTAGCTGCAGTTTCCTCGGAGCGGAATTTCATGTCCACTTTAATGTTAATAGAAAGAGTAATTGATCTGAGATCACATGACCTCAGTGAACAGTTCATGAAAAAGAAAAAAAAGATGGAAACAGATATCACTTTGTTTCGAAGGACAAAGTTTTTCGTTTTCTTTTAATCTATAGGTAAGGACCGTAAACAAAGTCTGAGATGTGTGTTGTCCTTTAACCGTATGCGATGAACGTGAGCGCTCGCGGAAAAGGGAAAAAAGAAATCATCCACTGGGACTCGCACAGGAGCGTTGTTGTAGGAAAGCTACCCCTAAGGGCAGTGAATACTAGGATCTACAGGTGATGGAGATTTGTGTGAGACAAACTGACTCGCACCATTTAAATATCCTGATTTCGAAATATCCTGATTTTCGAAAATGGACAAATTTACGTGGCAAATGCTTGTCAAGCACGTGCTATATATATATATATATATATATATATATATATATATATATATATATATATATATATATATATATATATATATATATATATATATATATATATATACCGATTGATTTTTTTTTGCCAGGGGATTTTTTAAAAACTGACACTACTCAGAGCCATCTGTAGCGCGATCTATTAGTCTGAATTCCACCAAAATTGATAGAGGGACTAAGGACGACATGGGAAAAAGTTTCCGTGAAAAAAAAAATTGTTCTAAAAGTCGCCGATAGGGGAAGATATGGCACTGTTGTTGTCGGAGCACCCGAGAATTTGCATAAAAGGCAAGTAAAACATCAAAATGGTAATTCATGACTACGCAGTCGGCAGCAACGCCAGTATTTTGGGTTATAAAGTGCGGAATCTGTTGCGCCTTCCTTTTACAAAAGAAAGGGTTATCGGTCGCTTTTTTCCGATTGAATGGCCACCTCGCTCCCCGGACCTAACCCATGTGACATTTTTCTGCAGGGTTATTTAAAATGTAAGGTGTATCTTGGTGGAGTCTCGAACTTGGTGGCCCTAAAGGACAACATTTCCCGGATTTTGATGAACATTCCTGGTGACATGTTACTCTTGGCCGTTGAGAACATAGAGTTTAGGATGCAATGTATCGTCCACCAGGTCTGTGGTCACATTGAAGGAGGGAGAAGTGAATTTGCTGCATAAAGTGGTGTTGCAGTGAAATTTCTTTGTCTTTCATTTGTTTGCTTACAACTTTTTCGGTATTCATCCCTTATCTTTATAGCCCAAAATACTAGAGTTGCTGTCGACTACATAGTCGTGAATTTGTATTTTGATGTTTTACTTGCCTTTTATGAAAATTCTCGGGTGCTCCGACAACAACAGCGCCATATCTTCCCCTATCGGCGGCTTTTGGAACTATTTTTTTTTCAGGGAAACTCTTTCCCATGTCGTCCTTAGTCCCTCTATCAATTTTGGTGGAATTCCGACTGGTAGATCGCGCTACAGATGGCTCTCCTGTATAAAAAAAATCAACCTGTATATAATGGAATTTAATGATCGACACTTAACAATGATATACGGGAACAGAAGCACGGCAATTTACGGTTTTCGAAGGCATATTGGGTTAAATATGTAGTCTGGCCTGAACGTCATCTAATTCAATCAAATCATTCAATTCGCGGGGAAGATACTTTAATTGCTTGTAAACATTATGGTTATTTAAGTGAGCAACAATTTATAAGAAATATAAAAGACTAGTAGGTATTTACATATTAGCAAAACTCAGAGAGAATGGATAGTGACGTGTGGTTTCAATGCATATCCAAACTACGCAGTTCGACACTCACACCTGCATATAGCAAAATTTGTTTTCGGTTGTCCACGTGATTATCTGTGGTGTAATATATCCCACGAAAGCTAAGCCTCATACAGAATAGACATGAACAGTTACATAATGGGAAATACTATATCAGAAGTAGTGAATCAATGGAATAGAATTAAAACTGGTGGGGCATTATATATATATATATATATATATATATATATATATATATATATATATATATATGTCAAAACATAACTGAAATATCAAAATATAGTTGAGAAGTACGGGGAAAGGGGGCTTAAAATAATAAGAATATAATATTTCATTTACAAAGAGCGCGTATTTTGCTGTGGGGAAAATCATCTTTTAGAGGCGACTTGAGCGCAAAGCGAATAATTCTAAGCTAGAAGATTTATTTTTAGAAATGTAAAGGTTGGGAGCGAAGTCAAAATTACAAGTTCAGCAATATTAAAAGTCCAGATGACCAAAGGTTGAGGTCTGCACATGCGCGTACAGCAGGCGCTCGGAGGGAATTTGGTTTTTTCGCGATTAGAGGCGAATTTCGTTGAGAGCGGACGCTCGCGGCTGCGTGCCGAATAAGCTATCAAAATGGCGAAGCGCGGTAATCAACCTGGAGAGTGGTCAACTTATGAAGTTCAATAAAGCTGGATTTATCACGAATTAGATTACTTCCTTAATGGCCTCGCCACTCGCCCATTTATTTTAATATACGTATTGACTGCATCAAATCGAATTTACACAGGAGCAAAACACGCTGCCTGTCATATATATACCGAAGAGCCAAAAAAACTGGTACACATGCTTGATATCATATAGGGTCCCCAAGAGCACGCAGAAGTGACGGAACATGACATGGTATGGACTGAAAGTATCTTGGAGGCAATTCACACCATGAATCCTGAAGAGCAATTCACAAATCCATAGCAGTGCGAGGAGGTGGAGATCTTTTCTGAACAGCACTTTCGCTACAAGGCATCCCAGATATGCTCAATAATGATTTTGTCTGGGTATTTAGGTGGACAGCTGAAGTATATAAAGTCAGAAGAGTAATCCTGGATTCACTGGATAGCAACTCTCGAAGTGTGGGGGGGGGGTGTCATATTGTCTTGATGGAATTGTCCAAATCCGTCAGAATGCACAATAGACATGAATGGGTGTAGATGGTTGGACAGGATGCTTATGTACCCGTCACCTGTCAGAGTCGTCTCTAGACGTATCAGGGGTCCCTTATCACGCCAACTGCACACGCCTCATACCATCACAGAGGGTCCATCAGCTTGAACAATCACCGGTTGACATATACGATCCATGGATTCATGAGGCTGTTTCCATACCCGTACACGTCCATTCGCCCGATACATTTGGAAACGAGACTCGTCAGACCAGGCAACGTGTTTCTAGTCATCAACAGTCCAATGGAGGTGTTGGCGGGCCCAGACTAGGCGTAAAGCTTTGTGCCGGGCAGTCAACAATGGTACACGAATGGGCCTGAAGCTCCGAAAGCCCATATCAATGACGGTCCGTTGAACAATTCACACTCTGACTCTTGGTGATACTCCAGCATTGAAATCCGCAGCAAGTTGGGGGAACTGTTGCACGTCTATCTCGTGTAAGGATTCTGGCCAGTCGTCGACGGTCCAGTTCTTTCAAGGTCTTTTTCCGGCCGCACCGCTGTCGGAGATTGGATGTTTTACCGGATACCTGATATTCACGGTACACTCGTGAAATGGTCGTGTGGGAAAATCCAAATTGCATCGCTACATCGGAGATGCTATGTCCCGTCTCTCGTGCGCCGATTATAATACGACGTTCAAAGTCATATAAATCGTGTTAACCTTCCATTTTAGAAGCAGGAACCGATCTCCCAGCTTTACCAGACACATGTTATCTTTTATAAGTGAGGCCGATCGCATCGCGTTACGCTGATTGGTTGCATATCTCCGTTATTTATATACGCACTCCTGTATCAGTATTTTGGGCTCTTCAGTATATATTTATATATATATATATATATATATATATATATATATATATATATATACATACATACTTTTTTTTAGAAAAGCAATCTTAATTTAAACATCTTTTTCTCGTACCAAAACAGAATTTAAAAATATGCATTTACTAATATGTAATTAAAAAATGCAGGGTTCATAAGATAGTACAGCATTAAAAATTTGGTAACGTAATCGGAACATGTAATCGTCGTAGAAACATGTGGTATGTGTTATTTGATTTCAGAAGCTGTATAGTTCATTTGACCAAAGACAATAAAAATATGCTGTTTTGAGAATTTTATATCCCGGATCTACTTTAGCTTTATTAACAGATATATTCGTAAATTTCTCTAAAAGAAAGTTTAAGGAGGCTATAGTATTTTTTGTATGACATAAAATAAAAATACCTTGAAATATTTTTATCTTATGAAAACAACTACATTTTAAGAAAACCACTAAATATCAATGCATGTCATTACCTTCTGAATTAAATGAGACCAGCGCTATTGCTTTCTTTTAACCTGGTTATTAAATTATATACCAATAAAATTTTTAGAAGTCAAACCAATGAAATATTAGTGTATCTTTACTAATATCTTTTCACAGGTTTTAAAAGATGTACATAGGAATCAATCGTATTATGCAACAAAAATGTGAAAATATACGTAAAGTTCAGGGAAAATAATAATCAAGTTTTGTAATGATCTATATCTTCATGGAGTCCCTACATTTTATTTCTCTTTTAATAACCCAAAGCTTTACTACTTTAAAACAAAATAAAAAATATATAAGCAGCAGATGGAAATTATAAGATCTGGTATTTCAGGTTCTACGATATTCGTAACTTGGAATTTCAAAATAAATTCTGAATTAAAATTTTTGCAAGGGAAAGTATTTTTGTCATTACACACGAGAGAAATCTTTTTGTATCGTAGTTTTTGTCTTTGGGCTTGTTTTATATTTCTTACCTTTTATACACAGTAGCTCTTTTTTTATTTTCTCGAACCTTTAATCACTACTTATTTCTGTTTCATGACAAGGAATCTGAAAATATTTACGGACTTTATTAATACTCTTTCTCTCCTAGCTTTTAAAAAATTAGCAAAATCCTATCTCTTTCTGCTTTGAGAGACCATATTTGTCTTATATTTTTTAACCGATTGATAGATTTTATATTTTCTATTAAATTCTGATTTAGGCAGTTTCTCACAATGCAAAATGACATTGTATTTGAATAGAGGCTTTTTCTATTTCAGAAAAGTAAAAATAGTAAAAATCTTACCCAGTATATATTTTTAAAGCAAGAATGTGTTATAGAATCTAAATTTTTTTTATTAATACTTTTCCCCAAATCCCGTTATTGACGTATGAATATTAAACACGCTATTGTAAGCAAGGTTTATCGCTCTGTGTCTATCACTTCTTGCAAATGCTCCATAAATAGTCGAACTAGTGCATATACAATTTTAATAAAATCTTCCACACGAGGCTGCCAGTCGCTACAGGGAAAGCACTATGGATAAAAAGCATTTTTTACAACAGTCTGTCAAGGTGAGTATGTGTACAAATGACTAATAAAACTCGATATTTTGTTATTTGCTGTGTTCGTGCTTTTACTGCTCTGTGTCTATCATTTCTTGTAAATACTCCATAACTAGTCGAACTACTGCATATGCAATTTTAATGAAATCCTCCCCATGAGGCTGCTAGTCGGTACAAGAATTGCACTATGGATAAAAAGCATTTCTTGCTAAAGTCTGTCAAGGTGAGCGTGTGTACAAATGACTAATATAACTCGATATTTTGCTATTTGCTGTGTTCGTGCTTTTACTGCTCTGTGTCTATCATTTCTTGTAAATACTCCATAACTAGTCGAACTACTGCATATGCAATTTTAATGAAATCCTCCCCATGAGGCTGCTAGTCGGTACAAGAATTGCACTATGGATAAAAAGCATTTCTTGCTAAAGTCTGTCAAGGTGAGCGTGTGTACAAATGACTAATATAACTCGATATTTTGCTATTTGACGTGTTCGTGCTTTTGTCGTTCTGTGTCTATCATTTCTTCTAAATACTCCATAAGTAGTCGAACTGGTGCATATGCAATTTTAATAAAATCCTCCACATGAGGCTGTTAGTCGCTACAAGAATTGCACTGTGGATAAAAAGCATTTTTTCCTAAAGTCGGTCAAGGTGAGCGTGTGTGCAAATGACTAATATTGATCAATATTTTGCTATTTGACGAGTTCGTGCTTTTAATTGTAGTAAGAAATAAATGATAAGAAAGCTTTCTTTCCGGAATGTCTCAATATTAATCTGTTAAATTCTTCCTGGATGTAACCAAAATCCTCTTTATTCAGGTTTAAAGCTTCAGTGCCCCTCTTGAAGAAAATTTTTTCCGACGCTTAATCGAAAACTGCCCATAAAAATTTTTTTCCCGTCACCACGTGTAGCATTTGAGCGAAAACCCTTACTTCTTTTATTTCTGTGAACTATGTGAATTTTGAATAACATACAAGTACTCCCTCTGAACCAATTATAGCAGCTTATATTCATTTTTCTGACTATGAGAGTTCAATTGTTTTTCCATTACAAATCAATCCGCTCCGAGTAAGAAATCGGGGTAGAAAAAGAAAGGATTTTTCGAAACCCAGTTTACCCTCGTAAGTGAATCCTCATTTAACTTTTCGCTTCGGAATAGTCGCACCAGGTATCCGTTTATCATGTAAATGGCGCGCTCTTCATCCCAGCGGGCTGCGCGGCATGTTATTCGGGGATAAAGAGCAAGTTGAAGAATTAAAAACCCTCTCTGATAGCGGTTACCGTGACAAACTTGATCTATGAGAAGGAGAACTTAAGAAAAGATGCGCGCCCGCCCGCTTCATTTAAATTTCCGAATCAGTAATAATGAAGGAAAGTCGCATGCAAATGAGAATCCATCAATAATACGCGGCCTCTCAACTTCCTTTAATTTAAATGCTAATTTATAGACATCAGTCATACCTGAGTCACTGGGAGATGAACATGTTGAAATGAACACTAGTGCCTAAAAAAAGATTTCTTTTTTTGGAATGGATACCGATGTTATGTAATGAGGCACTAAATGCTTGCTGTAAGTGTGGTTAAACAAGGATTTGATTTCTTCCAGCCTCTATCTTTTTTTTTTTTCAGAAAGGAGAGATAAACCTTATAGTTCTTTCTACTTTATTTTTTTTTCTATGAAGTTAGGCAGATATAGGACTTGATTAGAAAAGTGGGTTACGGGATATTTTTTGTCGTTGACATATTTTATAATTTCTTGAAAATGAAGTATGAAATATGGATAAAGACATGCAAGTATTATGAAGGAGGTGCTCTGGATCATCTATGGGCCTTGATTTTTAGATCAAGGGTGGGATCATGTGATCTGATCTTCTTTTAAGAACAAAAATAATTAAACAAATTAGTTGAAATATAAATAACGATTGCTAGAGAGATGGAAATAAAGGGTAAAAAGATCAATATTTTACAGTGGGTTACGGGATATATTTTGCTTTTGACTTATTTTATAATTTCTTGATGTATGAAACATGGGTAAACGCATACAAGTATATTATGGAGGAGGCTCTCTCGATCGTTTATGGGTCTTGATTTTAAGATCAAGGGTAGAATCATGTGATCTGATCTTTTTTTAAGAACAAAAATAATAAAACAAATTGGCTGAAATATAAGTAACGATTGGCAGAGAGATAGAAATGAAGGACAAAAAGATCAATCTTGTAGTATGGGTTACGGGATATTTTTTGTCGTTGACTTATTTTATAATTTCTTGAAGTTCGCCGGACGGTGGTCGAATGATTAGGGCGCTGGCATTCGGTACCAGAGTCTGTGGGTTCAAATCCCACTCTTGGCATGGACGTTTGTAGCCGCTCCGAATCGGCTTTAAGCAGTAGGTCCCGGTCTAATTAGCCCCTGTGTAGCAAAAATTGACCGTAGCGTTCCAAACCAAACCTTGAAGTATGAAATATGGGTAAAGGCATACAAGTATTATGGAGGAGGCTCTCTGGATCGTCTATGGGCCTTGATTTTAAGATCAAGGGTAGAATCATGTGATCTGATCTTTTTTAAGAACAAAAATAATAAAGCAAATTGGCTGAAATATAAATGACGATTGGCAGAGATATGAAAATTGGGGGCAAAATGATGAATCTTGTACAGTGGATTACAGGATATTTTTATTTTTGACACGTTTTGTAATTTTTTTGAAACGAAATGAGAGATATTAGTATTAAGGCCTAAATCATTGCAGGGGAAAACTAGCTAAATTGGTGATAGTATTATATAATTTATAAAAGTTATATCAGTAAAAAATTAGCTGAAAAGTGAATTAGAAAACTATTAACTAATTTTTATTGTAAATTTTTCAGAATAACGCTAATTTTTTTAAAGAATAAAAATAAAAAGCTTTCTTTAGTCCAATTCCGTATCTCATTAGAGTCATGTATTAGCCAAAAAATATAACTCCTAAGCTTCATAAACTTTATACAACTTTAAATGGAGATGAAAATAAATGTAAATTGAAATAGATAATTAAAACAGGATATTTGTAAATGAGAGACAGTATATTTTCAACTCTAAATTCATATGATCATGGAAAATGTGTTTGCGATTATAAAAAATTATTCACGAGGAAGTTTTTTTTGAAGTCAATAAGAAAAATGTACTGCTACACATTGATTAGATTTTTTGGTGAGATAGGTCAAAATTTAAAGAATATATCTGTGAAAAAATGTAGTTGTCAGGTCAACTTAATCTAGAGCAGGGAACGAAACCACATCTCCCCTCTGCACAAAATCCAGAAGCGGCGATTAAAATATCACAAATTGCCGATAGCCACTAGAAATGCTTTCTACTTCTATCTCTGAGAGACGAAAAACTTTTTTGACTCTGATTATAGGTTAGCAAACCATTGGATCCGCAACACTTTTACTCAACACTAACCTGTGTGAAATTTCACTTCTTGTGATGGATTCGCGAGTAGTCCGGACCGACTAGAACATTTGTTTGATTTTTTCCTACCTTTATTATGAGTTACTTGTTTAGGATATATTATACGTAATACTTTTTGATTTAATTTACGTTATAGAGACAATTTTATAAAGTTAAAGTTTTATAATTAATGTTTTGTCATAATTGTTCTTGTCCTAATGTTTATGAAAGGTACTAAACAAATGGAGTGGAGAAACTTAACAACTTTTTATACTGTCACACTTTTTCCCATTTATCTAACACACTTGGAAGTGGAACCTAATACAAGTCTGTCTGCAATCCAAAGAGGTGTGTTACATTGTTACATTATTAAGCACTATTATGACCTTCTCGATTGAACTCCAGAAACTAAGTGCTTTCGAAATCAATTAGTGTTAGTCATTGAGCACTGTCAGCCTATGTGGGTTTAAAAAGTCGATTCTTTATTTTTGATGAAAGAAATCACAAACACTTAATCGAAACTGAGTTGTACTTTTTTTTTCCTTTTCTGTGATAGGTGACTACTCGGCCAACACACCCACCCACAAAACACTTTCCGTGTCACATCTGGGTATACCGATTAAGGAAAAGAATGAAAATATACGCAAGAGAAAATCTGTGGATCTGATCTGAAAGATCCCTCGGGAGCAGAATTCGGAGACACAGGTATTTTGTCTGGAGAAAAGGGAGGGCATCATAAAAATTTGTGAAAGCAAAGGAATTTTATATTATTATGTAAAAAACCTGATATTTATAAATGTTACTCAGAGTTGACAATAAAATATCCAATATACATAATTTATAAAAGTAATTATGTAAACAATTTTTTTAACACAAAAAATAATCTATTGAATGGCTTGGAATTTTGTCAGATAGAGCATCAATTATTTATATAATAGCCGTTGTCTCTGTATAACACTTCCGGGCTGTACTCATCTTTCAATTGAAGCCTTCAGTAAACCAAACAGCCGGTTAGGCTTAATTTCAATTTCAGATGTGGATCAGAATTTTTTCTTACCTAAAAACTAATATCTTCTCCATCAAATCACGTTTGTTCAGCCTATTTTTCTATAAAACATTCAGAACTAAAAAAAGTTGGATGCTTTTAGCTGTATATTTAACAGTTTTTAAAAATCTGTTTTCTTTCGCGATGAATTCTGAAAGTAAACAAACTTGAATGTGAATGAATCAAGTAGCTCAAGTATTCATATCGCGTAATGAGCTGTAAATAACTGGATGGCAGTCTACTACTCCAATCGCATGAAAAACTAAATAAATAAAAAATAATGAAAGGGTTTGCTTTTACAAGGTGTGGATTAAATGCAATATTGTTAGATAATTCGGGATATTTTTTAACTTTCATATACTTTTTCCATTATGACGTCATTATTAGTATTATGAAGTCAAAATGACGGGTTACCTTCTAGTATTATATAAAAAGAAAAGGATTGTCGATCATTTGAGCATTTTTTCTGTATTTTATGAAAAATTCAGTTGGATTCAATTTTTAAAGAGTAGGTCATGTGCTATTTTATGAAAGGATAAATTTCAATTTATGAAATTTGCGCCTTATAAGAGGATTAAAAATTGCTAAATTTGGTTTTCCTCTTCCATATGTGATAATAGAAAGAAATTTCGAAATTATTATAAATAAAAATGATGATTTATTTATGTTAATATATCTTTTATATCTTAAAACCTATTGGAAGAATTTTGGCATTTTGGGGTTCTTTTCAAAAGATTTGGGTTTAGATAATGTTTGGGAAGCTTCCCTGGCTAAATGAAGGTCATGGGTTCGTGTCCTGGGTTGAGTTATAGTTTTCCAAGTGAGTAATTAAATGTGTGCAAACATGGTTATAGTTAAATGATAGTGCCCGAATCTGTATCTTGCTCAGTTTCACTTTGAAGGTATATTTTCCAGTTGGCAGCTGACCAGGAGTTATGAGGTCAAAGACTTTGATGTTGCATATGCTGAGAGGGGTGTTCAAACTACAATGGTGTTAACTGTCGTAATATGAGTGTGCTAGGTCTCCATGGGATTTGTACCGTGTTTTGTGATCTTTCAAGGAAGGCAGTGTAGTTTATTGTCTAATGGTGTATTACCCCATTAAAATTCTCCTTACTTCCCTCCTAGTCTAGATACAAGACTATATACATGTGACTTGCACATGTTCATGTACATTACTCTTTTCTAAGGGTTGCCCAAATTGGTAGGCAGATCTGTAATGTCCGTCCGGCGCCCTGGCCCATGCTAATCATAATCCGAACAGGGGAAATGAACACTCGGCAGAGTTTTCAGGTATTGCTACGCAGCTTCTGGTCTTCAGGTTCAAAATTGCTTATGAACTGACCGTCCGGGAAGCTTAATTTGTGGATTACTCTTTTCTGATGACTCTTTTTGCCGTCCTTCAATTTGTTCTTTACTTTTTATGACCAACTATTTTGAAAATATTAGCGCATTTTAAAGGAAGGGTCATATGAACAAACATTTTTGAGCATTAAAATTAAGGTATGAACGGGCAATTTTTATGTGTGCTCGACGTTACAAAAATCTCATAATTTTAACACAAGCTGTAGGACGCTTGCCGTAATGTATTATACATTTGAGGTTTTTCTTCCTAAGTTCACGTTTTAATTGTGAAATATTGTTCTCTAGAAACTAGCTGAACAATCGTAGAAGTTGTTGAGGGAATGAAATTTAATTATAAACATATTTATAAGAAATGGAATGCACTACAAATGAAAGAAAAGCAGAGAGATAAATTTGCAAGACGTTGAAACTTTCACCTACATAAAGGAGAACATCAATCCTAAGGATTTAAGGTAAGCCTAATGAAAAGGATATGCAGGAGATAATGAACCTCTAAATTTTCCCAATAACTTTCTATCTTAAAGTGAAATTATTTTAGGTGAATAGAATTCCTACATCTATTATCTTGTTTATAAATTATGGAAAATCTTTGAAGTAACTTAAGGTTTTCCCATACGTCTGATTCTTAATTTTATCGAAGAGAGGATTCCAAGTCTTCCGAAAGAAATTGATCAGCTTTCACGAGAAAAATGTACACAGGACAATCTCATAAGAGTACTGAATGTAACTTAATAAGCATCTCCAGCATATTTAACAACAGTCGTTGGCTAAGAGTTATCAGCGCATTTATCGTGAGCAAAGCTCTAAATTCATTGGAGGCATTCCATATGGTAAGTTACGCCGTTTAATTTTACTATCGACGGAAATATTCCTGGCATTTTTCAGCTGCCAGCGTAGAGAATGAATTTTACTCTCATGAAATGGTCATGGAAATAAGAAATACGCAAGTTCATAGCAGCCAGACAGATGGTGGAGACATATATTGCGCATTTAGGAGGACCAGGACCCACAATTTTATTTATTTATTTTTTTGTTTACATGCATTTCCTGATGATATTTTTCTCCAAAAGTGTCTTAACCTTTAGCTTACGGGAAATTTCTTACCCCCTTTGTAAAGACGGCCATTAAGGGAGTTATATATATATATATATATATATATATATATATATATATATATATATATAGAGAGAGAGAGAGAGAGAGAGAGAGAGAGAGGGGGAGAGAGATTGATAGATAGATATGTATATGTATACGTATACTATATATATATATATATATATATATATATATATATGTGTTCTTGGGATATTCTACGATATTCTTGGGATACATGCTATCCCACGCCGTAAGGAAAAGGTTAATATTAGTTTCATTATTCTTATAAAAATGTAAGTTTACGTAGTTTTCTTAAAAATAGCTATTCGGGATAGAATTCCGAGGTTAAAACGCATGCAGAGATTGATCACAATTACCCGACCGTCTTTCACAGGGCTAGAACACAATAATTTATAAATACTTGCTAAATGCAACAGTCTGATGGCAATGTAAAAGTCAGGAGTCCTGTTCTATGTACCTCTAGGGACACTGCAAAAATATGAGAAAATATCATGTTTCCGGATCTCTGTCTGAGTGGTCACGGCACCTTTCCCTTAATTTTTTATTTAAGTCTTATTTATTATTTATTTTTGAGTGGTAAGACACCGACACAGACGGTTTCCTGCACTGCAGTTATCTTTACCTTTTAGGTACCCCACATGCGGATCCCATGAGTGTACATGCATGCACACGCATTTTATTTTTGTCAAAAACCAATCCTACAAAATCGGTTGATGAACACAATTCACAAGTACGTGAAGACAAGATTAATGACATTAATTCATTTGAATTTATGACATGAATTAATTTTGATTATTTTATGAATAATTTTCTGCTTTCTAGAGAACTTCATTAAAATCCTCGAGGTTTGTTAAGTCATTATTCCCGGATAGCATTCCAGTTTAACATCAGTAGAATCAACTGCTGAAGTCAACCTTAGCAACTGGCATGCACCACGGGTCGTGGTAGGGATACGGCCAAAATTAGACTGGTTCGATAAAAGTAATTTCCAGGAACTGATGACACTCTCAGAACCCTGATCTCAGACTTATCAAATAGTTAATGTCTAAGTTATAACTCCCAACAATAGTGTATGAACTTCCATACTCTCATAGAAGAATGTAAATAAAAAATACACTCATGGACAAAAAAATTAGCGCACCAAGAAATAATTGCGGGATCGTTACGAAACTTGCAATGAAGGTACATGTCGGGGAAATATGCAAATGATTAGAAATGCAGCGTGATTGCGCATTACGTATAGCCGGTAGAGGGCGTTGATCATCGTACTCTGTGGAGTATAAAACAGGTAACCAAAGCTTGTTTGAGTGTGCTGAATCATTTACAAAGGAAGAGCTGAGATAGACATTCCATTACGCCGTGTTCGAAGACAATATAAGCAGTTGTCGCAGTTTGAGAGGGGGAGAATCGTCGGGATGATGGAAGCTGGGTGGTCAGCTAGACGAGTAGCTCGTCAATTAGGCCGCTCTGATTGTGTTGTGAGGAGGTGTTGGGACCAGTGGACCCGAGAGATGTCATGTACATGAAGACCAGGCTCAGGACGCCCTCGACGGACCAGTCGTCGAGAAGACCGCCACATCGTAAGAAATGCACGCGTACAGCCAACTGCTTCATCGGCCGCCATCCAGGCACAGGTAGCACCTTCACTAGGGGCCTCTGTGTCTTCTCGAACCATACGAAGGCGCCTGGCTGAAGGACAGTTGGTATCGCGGCGCCCATTACGTGTGCTGCCCTTGACGCCCACCCATCGACGCCTCCGTTTGGAGTTTTGCCGCGCACGAGGAAACTGGACTGCAGCGGAATGGAACCAGGTCGTCTTTAGCGACGAATCCAGATTCAATCTCGGCAGTGATGACAATCATGTTCGTATGTGGAGAGCCCGTGGTGAACGCTTCAATCCTGCCTTTGCTGTACAGCAACACATCGCTCCCACAGCTGGTGTGATGGTATGGGGTGCCATTGCCTACAATAAACGGTCACCCCTAGTATTGTTCCGTGGCACCATGACAGCCCAGCGGTATGTTCATGAAATCCTGCAACCACATGTGTTGCCACTCATGCAATGGCTCCCAGGAGCCATTTACAACAAGACAATGCTCGGCCTCATACGGCAAGGGTGTCACAAGACTGTCTCCGCACTGTTACTACCCTTCCTTGGCCTGCCCGATCCCCAGATTTGTCTCCAATCGAGCATATCTGGGATCATTTGGGACGACGAGTTGGGCATCCCACGAGTTTGAACGAACTAGAGGCAAGGTTACAGCAAATATGGAACGAAATGTCTCAAGACATCATACAGAACTTGTATGACTCAATGCCCGATCGTATCGCATCGTGCATTCGCGCTAGAGGGGGTCCAACGGAGTATTAACTCCTCCGTTCTTTTGCCTTTTTCTCTGAAATAAATTATCCTTTTTCTTTGATTTTCTTATCATTTACTTATATCAAAGTAGTCATTACGTATGTAAAATTTCGTTTCATTTTGACGACTGCTTCTTGGTGCGCTAATTTTTTTGTCCATGAGTGCACATAGCAGTGGTTTAAAATTAGTGATTTAAAATTTAGTGGAGGTTGTCACAGCAACTAAAAGTTAAAATGAGTCCAGGTAATTTCTTTCTCATTTTAGAAAGAAAAAACTCTAGGTACTTAGATGTCTTGATACTTTTGATATCAGGATTCTGCAGTAAACAAGCTGCACAAACACACACACACACACATATATGTGTGTGTGTGTGTAAGTGTAATTCTGTTCGGTGGGCTGTTATCAGGCTAGGAATTACAGTGTACAAAGCTGATTCCGAACGACTGTTTGCAACTATGCAACTATGGTGTCGGATCTAGATTCTGATATCGAAAGGTATACTTAACCATTCGCCACAGTCCGTCATATATATATATATATATATATATAATATATATATATATATATATATATATATATATATATATACATTGCTCAAAACAATTAGGGGAGCACATGGTTTTAACGAAATTACGCAAATTCTTACACCGATAAGTAACATAAAATAAATCATCCATAATTTAAAGCAGGAAACAGAAGAATAAAACTTCATATGCAAATCAAAGTTCATGACGTCAAAAACCTGAAAAAGAACATAAGGGTGGAAATCGGGATGTTGCAGAAACGACTGTTTCACTGCCTTAACTGTGAAATTCGATTGCTCTGTTATTCTTTTTGAGGAAAGGTGACTTGAAAACATCTCAACAACGTGATTTACCGGAATCCATGGCATGGCGTATTATAGGCAGACTTGAATCCGGGCAAACACAACGTAGTGTCGCGGACGCTGTTGG
This sequence comes from Dolomedes plantarius, assembly GCA_907164885.2. Classification (NCBI taxonomy): domain Eukaryota; kingdom Metazoa; phylum Arthropoda; class Arachnida; order Araneae; family Dolomedidae; genus Dolomedes; species Dolomedes plantarius. The sequence continues at coordinate 121,573,659 of OU015501.1, forward strand.
AGTCTCCAGAAGTGTCGTTGCAAGGCTGTGGAATCGATTCCAAGAAACAGGGAATGTTAGACGTCGACCAGGGCAAGGTCGGCCACGTGCCACTACAGCAACTGGTGACCGGTATATACTGTTAACAGCTCGTCGAAACAGAACAGACAATGCTACTCAGCTGCAAAGACAGTTGCTCTTGGCAACAGGACGAAGGGTGTCCAGCAAAACAATACGTAATAGGCTTAATCGGGGAGGTCTCTATGCACGTAGGCCAATGGTCTGCATTCCATTGACCTCACGCCACCGTGCGGCCCGAAGACGATGGGCTGCTGAACATCGAGATTGGGAGCAAAATGATTGGAGCCAAGTGCTGTTTACAGACGAGTCCCGATTCAGTCTGGAGTGTGACACCCGACGTGTTTTGGTATGGAGGGAAAGGGGCACTCGAAATAACCCCACATTCGTTCGTGAAAGGTCACAATACAGACGAGCTGGTTTTATGGTATGGGGTGGAATCAGCATAGGTGGACGTACGGACCTGCATATCATTCGGAATGGTACTTTGATGGCCCGAAGGGATGCAGACGAGATACTGAGACCTCATGTCATACCTTACGCTGCAGCCATTGGAGATTCCTTTGTTTTTCAGCATGATAATGCCAGACCGCATACAGCTCGTCTTGTGGAGAACATGCTTGAAGCTGAAACAATACAGCGTATGGAATGGTCAGCGTGCTCTCTTGACCTGAATCCATTCGAGCATGTTTGGGACATGCTCGGACGACGCATTGCTGCGAGACCAAGGCCTCCTTTTACTCTCCAAGACTTGGAGATTGCACTTTTTGAGGAGTGGAACAGCATTCCCCAAAGTCTTATCGATAACATCATCGCATCCATGGAAAACAGGTGTGCAGCAGTCTTAGCTGTTTGAGGAGACCACACGCCATATTAAAAATCTTGCATCATTTCTAAACACTACTTTTTTTTTATCGTTTACATGTAACCAAATTGTTGCCCTAAATCATCTTTTCATGTTTATTCCATATTTTCAAAGAATTAAAGCTTAATTAAAAATTTTTTTTACGTCTTTTTTTCTGTATTGCGCATTGATACGCGTGTACTATCCATTTTATGCCAATACGTGGCTGTCTCGCACGGTTTTCTTAACTTCTTTGCCTGCTCCCCTAATTTTTTTTAGCAGTGTATATGTAAAGGATTTTTTAGAGAGAGGAGAACAGTTAAAGTAATTTAAGGGTGGCTTTCAGAGCAGATCTGATTTTAAGGGGTCAAACGTCACTATTTTTCACATTGCATAGAACGAACAAGAGAATCAAACGGGAGCGCCGCGAAAAAGCTATTAATAGAATTGAGCAATCTTGAAGAGATTGGCAGGGAATATTCCGGAAGGTTGGAAATGCAGATCTAAGCAATATTTTGGCACGTTATGTAGTGAGTGGAAAAAAGAACAAAGCTAGATTAGAGTTGTCCGCCACAGGACGAGGCCGCTCCTCGCGAGCTGCGATGATGAGAACTTGACGCTGATTGAATTGACTTTTAATTAATGTTAGATAATGACTTTTAATAATGTTAGATAGTTCTTAGATGTAATTTAATAGTCATTCTTTGCCACAGGATTATATTTGTTGACTGCTATTTAGAATAATTATTTAGGAAAAAAGTTATGTGGGTAAGAACCGTGTCATATATATATATATATATATATAATATATGGTGTGTGTATGTGTGCGTGTGTGTTTGTTAGAGTATTGACATAATGCATGCTGAATGTTCGTGCTTGTTTCGAAAATGTTTAATGGGCAAAAATATTTCATTTGGAACTTCTAAATTTGTACATTTGAATAAAATAAGGCAAATTTGTCGTAACTGGGCCATAGATTTTCAACTTTTTTATATACTATACTTTTAACACATTAAAATTATATTAATATGTATGATTTTCAAAAATCTTTGTATTACATGCATTTTAGTAAGTCTTAGGTAGTCTGTTTAAGCTATGATATTGACTTTTATTATGCTCATATTATATATAAGTATTGCATATATTTTTAAATACAGGTGGGCCCAGTTCCCCTGATAAATGGGGTAAGTGGACCACCCAGGTTAATTTCTCATAAGAAACAACAGGATCCGTGACTGGGTAACTGGGTCCAATGCTTGTATATCTAGAAAAAAGAAAAAATTTCAACCCCCATTTAAAAATAATTTTTTAAAGAAATTACCGATGTTGTAAGATAGATAGTTGCGAACACCGGAAACAAATAACCCAGGGGGGAATTCCCACCTAATATGTAAAAGAAAAATCTGGGAGGGGATGGCCCAGTTACCCCATGGTCCCAGTTACACCAACTTACCTTACAAACATACAGGTAGATAAGGTTTATTAGAAAGTTTACCAACCTGCTGTATACATTTTTAGCCCAACTGAAAACTTTACATGCAAAATCATCTTCTCTTCCACCATAAATTTATGCAAATATTTAATTGCCAATCCTATTTGCTTCGGTTCTTTTAGATCAGTCATAAGGAATATTAATAAGTGCTAAAGGCAGGTAAGCAAATTTAAGTTGTAAAATTCTTTCTTCAAAAATGTATTTGCTGTAAAGTTCATGTTTTTAAACAATGAATCACGAGTGTGTAAAACTCTACGATCTTAATAGATTTTTAGAGAACACACGAAGAGAATTCCATCAACTCCCGTAAAGAATAGCATAGCAATATAAGATTAGCTATTCCTTAACTTGTTTCGCAGTAAAAGTATAAAGCATTTTATTCTGATAAATTAAAAAGCAAAAGAATGAAAATCCAGCGTGATGTTTTGAGTTTCAACTTATCATTGGTTACTAGAAGATCGGCCAGAGCAGATAAAGTTGAGAAAAAAAAATTAGTGGAGAAAGAAATAGGCAAAAAGAATACTCTGACAGAGACGTATTGTTTCGTTTGCACAAGCACTCGGTGTATACCGTCAAACTAACGTTTAGAATCTTTCCTCAAGAGGTACATGTTTAACACAATCGTTATAGTGACATGCTTTTGCTTTCACTAAACTTTCGGCTGAACAAGAAATCCAACAGTACGATTGTACGGAAAAGAAAAGCCTCCGCTTTCGTCCGTTGGACGTTTTTTCTTCCGACAAATTAAAGAAAAAAGACCGCAAAAAGTATACGAGGTGGTTAAATATAAAAGGGAGAACATTTCTGAGGTCAGATTAATATCTAGGAGGCTGGCCTTTTCTGCGAAAAGGAAGGGAAGGGACATTTGATGAAATCATAATTGAAAGTGCTTTTTTAGTAAATTTGGAGAGAAACAATAATGATTACAGATTTATGACATGTTGTGTCTCGGATGGGAATAATATTATATTACTGAATTTAAATCTTTTTGATACAAAACGAATACTATTTTTTTAAAATGTATATTGTAAACTTATAAGGGGTGGAATTTAAACAACGAGAATCTTTGTAAGGTATACATAAGATTTGATTCACAAGAATCGAACTTTTGAGTGAATGAATTAAAGAAGCTGCTTGAGACATGCTAATTTCGGCATACGCGCTTGGTATAAATACCAAGCAGCTTGATTAATACAGAGGTTGAAAGAAGGTTTTGTTAAGGTTGATAGATAAGCGAGTTAAGGGAGCTACGAGGAAAGCAGCTCCAGGTGCTATCCTGCGCTAGTGCTTAGGGGACCCAAAGTGTACGTGGCAGTACTGCTGGTTTGACTCTCTGCTGGTTTGAGAGTATTTTGCAAAGTGTATTTCTATTGAATGTTAATATATATTCCGTACAAGTAGTACGTATGCTTATTGCTGTAAAAGCAAATTCTATATGTGCAACGAATTCAATAAACATTGTTTCATGTATAAACTGTGTTTGTATCAAATTCATTTAGAGTGCCACTTCAAATTATATTCACCCAAGTCTGGGTAGAAGTGAGCTAAACTCTACATCTTTCTAGTCGCCACTTATGCTTTTTACGTAGTTTCGCATAATGTTTGTAAGATTTCTTTGCACATAATCGTTAAAAGCCTGAATATTGTTAAAAACAAGGGATTTCGGGTCCACTTTTACCTGACGTAAATTAAAACCTTTCAAATTCAGAGAAAGAACAACTGATTCAGCTATCTTCTGACTTACGTCTGAAGGAAATGTAACTGAATTAATATGACAATTTTCTGGATTCAGATTGAGTATCCAATACTGTCTGAAAATGTACTTAAAGTACTTTTTCCTTTGATCTCAATTTATGTGTGTGAAACCACATAAACTGATAGAAAAACACTCAAAACTATTTTGAGAATTACATGCCGCTTGTCGCTAGTCGCTTGAGTCACTTGTCAACTGTATAACAATTTTACGAAAGACCTCAATCATATGTGGATACTTTTGTAAAATGCTAACCATTTGACAATTAAGAAATAGGTATTATTCACTTTCTACGAATGTAAAACACATATTAACAGAATGAACAAGTGAAAAAATAGGGATCTTAAAAGAGTGATACAGGCATTTAGCTTCTTATACAAGCAAGAACTTCCTCTTAGAGGCCACAAAGAGTCATAGGAATCTTCTATTTGAAAATCTCTGAGGATCTTATATTTTGATCTTCATTGTGACACGGAATAAAAATTTCTTCTGTTTTTCGTGGATACTCTACAGCTAGTCAAAACGATATCAAACATATATTAAGTGATAAAAGAGCAAAAATCTTTTACAAGAGGAAATAAAAAAAATGGGACAGTGGACAGTGGAGCAACCTTTGAATCTTTTTTCGTGTATGAGATGTTACGTCCAAATAGCAAAAGCATACATTTTGTTTATATGTATGTGCTGCGTTACACAAAGAACCACTGGTGAAACTAAGATTAATTTTTGAGGTTATCTTTGTTTATCCATTTTAGGCTCCCTCGGAAGGGATGTGAGCCTAAACCCAGTTCATGTTCAAAAATGTCCCTTTTCAAACCCTCTACACACACAATAAATTTAATAACTAAGGAAAATTCTCATATGATGAACTTATAAACGGCCTAAATTTAGTGTAGGAAACCACATTTAACTGCATGTTTTTTAAAAGTAAACTATGTGTAATATATACAAGCCCTGAATTCCACAACATAGCCGTTTTTCAACATTTCGAAAAATATCGATCTAGTGTCAGGACTTCAGGAAGTTGAAAAAAATGGCTTAACTTTTTAGGTTGTTCATAGTATTATCACTTCTGTTGTGTGCAGTTTCACTGCTGTTAAAACGGGCCACTCTTATTGTAGGAATACCAAACATCTAGACAGTTTGAACAGTTTGTGAGCCTAGTTTCTAATGAAACGGAAATGCCACGGAAATTTGGCTGAAGGTTGTTGCAGTGTGGGCGACAGAGTTTTCGCAAATAAAACATATGAAAGATAGGCACAAAAATAATGTGAGAAGAATATATTCAGAAAGGGCAATAAATGGTGACCAGCTGGATTTAACGAACTGCTTACGTGGTAATAGAGATCAGAGATGCCAAGTTGAAAGGAAATGCGGACGGTGAAGGGGGACCAGCTGGATTTAATGAACTAAGCAGGCGAAAATTGGAAACTAAGGGGTCAGAAGTTAAAGATGAAAAAAGGAGATAAAGAAATTTATGATGTTGTATTCGTTAGGAGCACAGTCGGAGGTCGAAGGGAGTCGTGAGAATTTGGGAGTGTGAGGGAACCCCAGAAAAGAGGGCGTCAGAAACTGGGACGGGCACCCCCTTCAATTTGGATTGGGAGAAGAATAATTATAAAGTATATGTTCGGCCAATAATATAGGTCCAAGTTGGCCCATTGGTCAGAAGGTGGTCACCAATGGAAGCCCAGAGTGAAGGAGTTGAAGTTAAGTTCAGAGTGAGAAAAGTTGAGCAGAGCAGATTGATTTGAGAAATCGAGAGGCGCAGGCAGAATCAAAAAGCTGAAAGGGCCGCAGTTGATTTAGCATGGCGGGTATGTAAGCCCCATCATTCGTTAGGGAGATAGATAGTGATGCAGAGTCACGTACAGACTCAACCTGGCATAGAGAGGCAGTCGCACTGATACACGTAGTCTACCTAAGAGATGTAGATTGAGCTCGAAAGAAGCAGGTAGATGTGACGATCGGCCATAGTGATAGTAGCCAGAAGTAGAGATAGAAGTATTAGCGAAGCATCCTGAGTGACTATTGGAGAAGCAGACGCAAGCCCCCTGTTCCAGTGCGTGAAATGTCCGCCCGTTGAAGTGCCAATTACCCGGAAAGACTCCCGCTCCGACCCGAACCAGCTACGCACGCTTGCCGGCCCAAGGAGAGGACAAGACGCGGCGACCAGCCCTTAACCCTAGTAGGAGTTCCCCATCCAGTTAACGTGGAAGTGACCATGAGCCTTGCCGAAATCACCCATCGAAAGTACGGCATAACCCAAGGATGTAGAGTCCGGTAACCAGTTGACCAATACGAGAGAGGCGCAATCCAGCCATCCCCGCTATTGTCAAGAGGAGAGCCCACTGTATAGTAAAGAAAGCGCCTTCCCAACTGTGCGAACGAGAAAAGTGCTATAGGTATGGGATTTTTTGTGTACTTGGTAATTCCATGTTAGATGCTCACTGAATAATGATAAATTAGATGATCGCGTAGGATAATGATAGAGGAAGTCACCGTTAATATTAACATATATTGCCATAGATATATATCACTTAAAAATTGTTGATTAGTAAATTAGTAATTTTGGTATTATTAAGCACCTGATATATCTTGAAATATATAAGTGTATGTATTTTATTATGTTTAATAAATTGATTTGTGTATGTACATATGAGCAACCACTCTTTATCATATAAATGCAAAGTACTAACCACAACAATTAACTTTACGGCCACAAAGGTCTTTTTATATGATTTTGTCAATGAAAAGTTTTGGCTGAATTAGAGAACATAAAAGGTTGTTTTCAAGCTGAACAGAAATCTGTCTTTTTTTTGAAAAATAAGTTATAAGTTTTATTTGTCATTTTATCCTAATAATAAAACCTTTTGATTTTTTGTTTAGTTATTATTGCTTTTACTGTCTTATTAGTATTCTTCAAGAAGAAAAACAGTTATTTTTCTTGATTATATATGTTTAATTTACTGTATTATTTTGTATTAAAACCCTCGAAAATTTTGAGTTTTATGCATTATTAGATATTTTATGCATTTAAGTAGCAGCATTTATGCATTTTAAGTTTTATGAAATATTATCTAGTTTTATGCATTATTAAGTGTTTTTGTGCAAATATCGATTACACTTAAAATCGTATATGTAGCCTACTGATTTATTTTCCGAGAGAAACCTCGATAAGTACAACTCCCTGGATATTTAGTCCAGGAATCGCCCCTGGCATACACACGGAAATTAAATTTTAGACCCTTAATCCTAATGTAAAAACAGGATCTTTAGTGTATCCAGGAGTCATGGATCTAATTTTCGCCTTAATTATGAGCTCCTGAGCATGGCACAGCCAACGAATCCACTTAGAGGCAAGAGATCGGTCAGCAGTAAAAATTAAAACTTTATTGTATCTATGGCTTCTGTGATTCACTTACAGAGACAATCGCAGTTAATGCTCTGCCCCCTTAAGAACTGTAAGCCTGAATATTCTTGTTATTTTCGGTTCTATAGTGCACTTAATAAGACGCAGCCTGCCACGCCGGGGGTGCGGGTTCGATTCCCGTATAAGACTTGGTTGTATTCTGGGGAACCGGTCAGTCTTCTACCTGCAAAAGGAGCCGGTTCCCCAGAATAAGTCTAGAAAGGGGAGTCTAGAAAGGGGAGTCTAGAAAGAGTCTAGAAAGAAAGTCTAGAAAGGGGAGCTGCAACCCATCGTCCATCGCCGGTGTCATTGTTTGTTAATAAATTTCTTCTGCGATTGTGTCATTTGTCTGTTTCTATTTCCTTGTATTCATATGTACACCGGACTGGGGTGTAATGCCGTCATTCCCCAGGGACACTAGCAAAAAAAAAATTAATAACAACTTCCTTTTACATGGAATGTTTCTTGTGCATTGTTATTTGCGCTTCAGACTTTAAAATAAGCTAAAAGAGAAGGTTCTGGAAAAAAATTTCGAAATATCAATTAAAATTTATAGAGCTATGTAACACATACATATTTCTGTAAATAGAAAACGTTGGAAAAATACTTACTAAAAGAATGTCCACGTTTGAAATTCTCCATACCTATATATAAAGACTCCCTTAATTCCTATACGCACCTATACATACTCAATTTAAGTTACATATCAAATACTAATAAAGAAAATAAGTCAAAATAAATTCTACAGAGAAACTAAAAGCTTCTTGAGAAGCAGACGAAAGGAAACACACAATTCATTTATGGAATCTACTTCAGACAAAAGGGCTGACGGAGCAGTTGAAAGTATACGAAATAAAAGGAAAAGAATTAAAATTAAGAAAAGTACAAATATAGAAAAATGGCGATTTTGCTTTTCTCAAGAGTATTTGATCTAAAAGTCCTCCAAAACTATGGCCTTATTGAGATATCTGAAGAGTATTCATGTTAAAATTTATAAGTAAACTTATGAATTGTTGTCCAAAGTAAAATAAAAGATTAGTTATGGCTCAGAAAAAAACAGCGATCGTTTAAATCAGCACTGCAATTTCTAAAATATTTTAAGGATATCAAATTTAATGATGGAGGATACACAATGATATTCATCGAAATTAAAAAAGAAGTGGCTCGTTCGTAGTGACTCCTTACAGTTGTGTAAACTCTCAAATACCACATTTATAAATGCGTGTTGTTTTTCTTCACAGAAAATCGTGAGATTGAATAACAGCAGTGGCGTAGCGAGCATAACTGGCGCCCGGGGCACGATACCTTTGTGGCGCCCCCCCGAAAAACATATAGTAATGTAATATATAGACCCTATATTGGCGCCCCCCGATAAACATATAATAACATAATATATAGACCTTATATCGGCACCCCCCCGAAAAGCATATAGTAACATAATATATAGACCTTATGTTGGTGCCCTCCCCGAAAAACATATAATAATATAATATATAGACCTTATATTGGCATCTCCCTCGAAAACATATAGTAATATAATATATAGATCTTACATTGGCGCCCCTCTGCGAGTGGCGCCCGGGGCATGTTAGACCCCCTTGCCCCCCCCCCCCCCCTTTGCTACGCCACTGAATAACAGGTAGGCATAACTGCTTAAAATCCGCAATAAATAATAAACACGACAACTAGTTCCTAACTAATTAATGTAGTTCTTCCTCAGGCTGAGGAGAAATAGATGCTATTGTCTTTATGGACAGTTTTCAAAAGCGAAGATCTTCAAACTCTTATGTAAGATATTTCTTTACATCTCGATATAAAGAAGGGCAGTTATAAAAAAAATATTTCAGGTAGTCTCTTCTAACGAAACTACCGCGTAGGATTACTTATCGTTTCTTAGAATTATAGGTTAATATCTTACGCCGCCTCATCATTTTGGTACTTTTCTGCTTAACTGTTACTAATTGCCCAAGCGATGCAGAATGGGTTTGGCGCGCTACCAAAATCATAACTCGCGACGACGCTGAAATTTTGCTTTCCGGAGGACCGTTATTGAGGAACGTAATCCTACGTTAAAAAAAAAAAGAAAACTTCCTGAAGAGCTGAGTGGGAGTCGACGGCAGAAGTGGATCTTTGGCTAACAGAAGAGGCTTCAACTCTTCGGCAGTTGATAAAACCATCAAAAAATTGAGTTCTTCCCCAACGGAGTTAATTCTCTTACCTTTTAATCAGCTTCAGAGTTACGACCTACTATACCTACTGTGCGCATTCTACAGCAGGAAATACAACTCATATCCAGAGAGAAAAAAATATCCAGTCATATAGTGGGGTTTATCACGGGTTTCTCAAGGGAATTCCAAGCCATCCAGAGCTTTGTAAAAAACTGTTTCGACTCCATAAAATGCATAAAAAATGCAAGAGATTGTGTAGAGAAATTTTAACATGGTAAGAAACAATATTCTTCTATATCTTGCAGAGACAAAAATTTATGGAAGTAATGAAAAAAAAAAAAGATTGTGGAGGTAATCCCCATCTTCCAAGACTCATTGTTTTAAAATGTTACACGGTAGGAAAATTGGAATTTGCTAGGACGGATTGACACATTGACACGGATTTGCTTAAGCACTGTAATATTTCATCAGAGTTACTGAGGATGACAACATATGAGATTTAACTTGTTGAAGGAAGGTGCTTACCGCAGTAATTGAATGCATTTATTTTATTTTTTTAAATTTAGTATACTTAATGAACCATAGAGTTTGAGTTAGAGGCATGGTATTTATTTAATTACGAATTTTGTTTTCTAAGTTAGAAGCTTAAGCCATGAAAAAAAAGGCTTAGGAAAATCATACCGGAAAAGATGTAGAAAATTGGAAAAGGTAGTTTATATACATTAAGTTAAAATTTTAAGTAGTAAAATTGAATTATGGGAAAAATAAAAAATGAAGTAAATAATATAAAAGGGAATTCTTTTGATTTACTGCAATATTGAAAATTTAATTTATAGTATTAGGTGTTATAGTATATGCTTAATTAGACTTCAAGGGTTTTTGTTTGATTCAAATACTTCGGTCAAGTGTTGCATATATTTTTGTATACTATTAGTAGTGCATAATCTATTCATCCTAATTAATTGGTTAACTATGATATTTTTGGTAATATTATTATATAAGCAAGAGGTGTTATATTGAAATTTATCGATTTTTAGATGGTATTCAGTCTTTTGCCATATACATAACTATGGATTGATTTGCTGTTATTAATTGGTAAGATCAGTAAATTCCTCTGTACAGTTTTTTTTATTTTTTTATTGATTTAAGGTAATTGGGATAAAAGCTAAGCTGATGAGTTTTCGGGAATTCGTAATTACAATAATGTCATCAATATATCTGTATAAAAAGACTTTATCTGAAGAAAATTATTTTCATTTAAGTATGAATATATACGGACAAGAATAATTTATGAAGTACCTCCTTATGGTATCCTTCGTACTTGCTTGTAATATGAACTCAAGAAGAATTTTTTTTTAAAATTTAGAACTGTATAGGGTATAAGAAATGTCCGAACATTTTTTTAGATTTAATAAGGTTTCGAATATATGAGAAATAGTATAAATGTATATGTATTAGCGTTGGATCAGGGGTAGTATACTCGCCTACCATGAGGTTGGCCAGGTTCGAGCCCAGGCAATGTACAGGGTTGTTTTTCAGTTCACATTAAATTAAATAAGGCTATTCTAAATATTGTTGACTTAAATTGCTCCTTGATAATATTAAAGTTAATGTTTAAACGATACCCGTGAAGTAAATTGCTGTAATATTAATGATTTGTAATATGTGAAGAGTTTATTATGGTTTTATGTCTTCACCAGACGTGGATATATTGTCGAAATTAATATGTTTAAATTATTTTATTAATATTAAGTTGCTACATGTGTAGTGTTTTAGTATGGATTTATGTTTGCAGAGACACTGTTTAATTATTAAGGGCAAATGGCTATGCCTATTGGTTTTATATGTTATGTTTAAGTAGTACAATTGGTTGAACACAAAGGGAAGGGGGAAAATGCAGCCACGAACGGTTTAAGAAAATTTGTATTTTTGGAATTCTTATTCCTTTTTGAAAAATTATTTTGACGTTAACGGTTTTTTTTCTCCTGAGTTTACCTTGGTTAAAAATCATTTGACCTTGGGGGCTTTCATCGCTGTCACTCGAAATTTTCCGGCAAATGTTTTAAAAGGCTGTTAAATGGTAAGATATTTGTATAGTGTGCGTGACTTCTCTTATAATCAATTGACAGGGTTGTGTCGCGCGATTTAGCAATGGTATTAGCACAGGATATACCGTATCACCGAAAGATGGGAGTGGCGAAATTTCTCGAATTAATAGGTTTCGAAAGCAATCGAATATATAAGTAAAAATATATAATCAAGCAACATATAAATACTATATAAGTAATAATAAATAAATGTAAGTAATATAGTATAAGTAATAATAAATAAATATAAGTAATATATAAGTCTGAATAATATTTAAAGCTCTATAGAGTAAAAGAAACGTCCGAACGTTATTTTGGATCTAATACGGTTTCGAAAGCAATTGAATATTTAAGTAAAAATATATAAGCAAGCAACATATAAGTACTATATAAGTAATAATAAATAAATACGAGTAATATATAAGTAATAATAAATAAATGTAAGTAAAATATAGGTAATAATAAATAAATATAAGTAATATATAAGTAATAATAAATAAATACAAGTAATATATAAGTCATAATGATATTTAAAACTCTATAGAGTAAAAGAAATGTCCGAACATTATTTTGGATCTAATAAGGTTTCGAAAGCAATCGAATATAAAAGTAAAAATGTATAAGCAAACAATATATAAGTGCTATATAAGCAATAATAAATAAACGTTAGTAATATACAAGTAATAATAAATAAATATAAGTAATATATAAGTAATAATAATATATAAAACTCTAAATAGTAAATGAAATGTCTGAACATTATTTTAGATTTAATAAGGTTTCGAAAGCAATCGAATATATAAGTAAAAATATATAAGCAATATATTATTGCTAAATAAGTAATAATAAATAAATACAAGTAATATATAAATAATAACTAATAAATGTAACTAATATAAAAGTAATAATAAATAATTATAAGTAATTTTTAAGTAATAATAAATAATAATAGATAAATAAGGATCAAAGTAATCACATCTGAAAATGATGTCACAAATTTTTATTATTTCTCTAGATTTTCCCTGACTTCTTTTTTGTGCGAGGGAATGAGTCAGATACTTGGGATAGAGTCATATACTAGCACGTATTTAAAAGGGTCCGAATATGTCCACTACTGAAGTAGCGGCATGCAGATTTCTAGGGAAAAATAGAAAGAGTAAAAATTGATAAAAGAAATAATTCTAATGATTCGTCGGGAACAAATGTTTCATTATTTAATTAACGTCATTCAAGACTTGAACATTGTAAAAAAATCAATAAAATGGCCAATTACCAAGGGAGTGAACTTCCAGCTTGGAAGAAGACAGACTATCCAGTTGGGAAATCAAAATCAAAGTGAAACCTCCGTTCTTCGATGCGGCAAAAACATTACAACATGTTTTGGCTTTTAGCACTTCCTCTCCCACTAGGAAGTATCGAGCATCGAAATAACTACGACACAGATAAATATATTATACGAGGCTAACAAGCATTCACACAAATGCATACAAACACACATGCATACATAATTAAAGAGATAAGGAAAGCGTGGGTGGGAGGAATAGGGGGGCCTTTCTCTCACAGGAAAAGAAAAACACATTTGATACTTAATCTTTTTATTTGTAGCTGAAATTTCTTTTCATTAATCTTTACCTCGGAAATATATTTCAAAAAGGATTAGTGTGATTCCCTAATTGAATAAGATGAGTCACTTTTACTTCCACTTTTAGATGAAATTAATCTTGTGAAAAAAATCCACCTTAAAAAGTTGAAGCGAGCATCCTATTCAAGCATTCAAACACACCCATACAGTTAATAAAATCCAAATTAATCATGCTTAAAATGCATTAGCAAAAATTTCTTTTTTGCTTCGTTCGAAAAACAGTGCCGTGTTTTTGGATATTTTACAGATAGTAAGTTATTTTTTTTTTGGTGCTGATTTCTAGCAGATGTTCCATTAGAAAAAGCATTTGTAAACTTTAAAATTAGAAGTATTGACAATTTTTATGATAATTCTTTTTGATGCAATCAATATGTGTAGGTTATATATTTAAATTTGAGGTACTTATCCTTTTTTATTATATTAATAGACTCTGTAATGGTAAACTGACATTTATTTTTCTCGGTCTTAATCAGCCTTCTGTTTAGAAGATATTTCTTCTCTAATTTGTAAATTTCATGCTACCTTTGAGAAAATAAGAGCTACATTTTGGCTTTTATTACGATTCGGTCAAATGCTTAATTCTCTCCCATCAAATATAAAATGATTTTTAAATGGCGTGTAGAGACCTGTACTTCTGTAAAATCAGCTAAGATTCAAGATGGAACATGTTTAGAGGAAGCATTACATTTATTTTAATAGCTGAATAAATTTTGTTGTTATAACAAAAGAAAGTGGACAACGAGAATCATTCTTGAAAGAGAACAGTCAATGAAGATAACATACAAGATGATTAAAATACAAACTTATTTTCTAGTGGTTAACTTTCAGTTCTTTTCAGCAGTAGAAATTTAAGGCAGAAGACGTATTAAAAGGGACTTGGTCTGCATACCAGCAAATAGTATGTAGCGGTTTTAGTGCGCCTGTGCATAGTTAATGAGCTTACTATACTGGTATGTGTAGTGAGCCGTATTGGCTGGGAGGGAACCATCTATAAGTACATCAAAGAATTTGGGTGTATAATATTTTGAATTACAAAACTGTCCACCTTAGTTATAATGTCCCGTGTTCAAAATTTTCAATTTCACTATCTTTTTTTCAACGTTTTTATTTCAGTACCTTTTTCATCTTTTTCACAAAATTAGAATGTTCTATCTGCTTTCGGAGTCTTTTAAAACTATCTTACATATTTGTTGTAACTGAGTTTCAACCTGTGCCCTAATCGCGTCTTTTTTCCTTGAATAGTTAAAAATGTTAGTTAGTACACTAACTAAGGAAGGCAAAATACTCAAAGCAGATTTACTGCAGTTCAAGCAATTCAACTTTGTCAACTTTCTCTTGGGTCAATATATTCTGTTGATGTTATAATCTCGGATTCAACAGGTTAAATGGTTTGAGGTTGCGTTGTTTCAATGCGAAAGAAAAATCTTGCAGGATGTTTCATTTGGACTTCCTGCAACGCCGTGTTTCAATAACGCGTTTTCAAAAGAAACCTTTTATGAAATCCAAATTATTAGTATCGGCTGCTTTTAAATCACAAAGACAGCTCGTCTTAATTTATGCAATATTCAGAAATTTTTGCAAAAACTGAATTTATTTCTAATTTTGTAGATTATTTATTTTTTTGTATTTGCTCCCTAAATGAACTGTGTTCATAAATGGTGGTAAAATGAGATCGTATAACATCTAAATTTCACAAATGATAAAATCGTTAGAAGCCATTTGAGTGAAAATTATATCATTTTATGAATTACTACTATACTATCTAAAATAAATAAACTTTCAGTAGAATTCTATGTGTTTCATTTAACTGATTTCTGTTTAATAACTTCAAATAATACTTATTGCATTCATTTACATTTAAAAGGTCAATTATTCTCAGTAAATATTAAGTATTTTTAAAAACTCATTATTTGTATATTTACGTTTAAATGTTTTTTATTTGACTGTAATGTTTATTTAGTAGACTATATCGAGTTAATCATTAAAAGTCATCGGTAATTTTTATACAAGGATAATTAAAAATCACAACTAAACAAGTGCAGTAAATAAAATATTTCCCATTTGAGGAATTAAAATTAATACGTACATTAAATTTCAATCGTAGTGTCAGACACTGTAAAATAAGTGATGCTAAAATTTTGTTTTGAGATTACCTCAGACAAGTTGTAAGTGCTTTTATTTCGCTTTTTTGTTATGGATTTATAATAAAAAAATAAATACTAAGAGAGCACTATTATATATGTAGTAAGAGGTTATTTTTATTCACTTGCATGTATGTGTGTTTATTCAGCCTATCTTTCTTTCTCTTTTCATAAATGATAATTTTAAATAATCTTAAAATTTCTCTCTTAAAGCGAGCTCAGCGTACGATACTTTTCTAACTAACACGTGATTTTTTCATTTACTGAAACTGAAGGTTGCAGAGCTTTTATTTTTTATTTCACTGATATCAAACAATATCTCTTTGATTTGTTTTCTTTCCGTCTTGTACAGATCTCCTCTTGATACTTTGTTCTTAAGAAAATTTGAAAATTTCGATACGGTTCTTAACGTTAATAAGATACTTTAAAACTGACATACATCTGGTTGACGAGGATCATAGATTTCTTCCAGCAAAATAAAAGTACCCAAAAAATTATGTTTTAGATGTCCTCAAGATGGTATTTTTAGAAATAAAATATTTTAGAAAGTTATGCGGTAATCAATAAAAACACTAGAGAGCGTTTTTTAGGAGAGAAAATCCATTAAAAATGACACAAGTTAATTGAATTTTAAACTCATCAATTAACGTAAGGATTATGATGATTTTAAATTCATTTTTTTCTGAAATAACCGAAATCTACTAATAACCGAAAGAAATTATAACGACAAAATATTAAAAGCTCTGAAATCAATAGATACCAGATGGTTTTAACAAATCGTTTATAACTGTGTACTTTTGCTCGGTGTCAGCTTCTAACATATTATCTAGGTTTTTAATCGATAAATTAAAGGAAAAGAAGAGAAATGGAGGGAATCAAAGATGTAACACATATCCGTATCACACTTTAGTGAAGAGACTTAGACATACTCTAACTAAACAGAATAATTAATTCAATATTAAGTTTATTTCCTTCAGCCCCGAAACTACAGGAGGAAGGTTGAATAAAAATATCATCAGTAAAGAGAGGTTATGAATAACAATGAACTTCGCTTTAACTAATATGTTCACTTAACTGCCTGTATTAGTAAAAGATTTAAAAAAAAGTAGAAATTACATAAAAGAAGTTAATCGTTATTTTGTCTTGATTTTTTGAAAATACAATCTGCATTTGACTTGAAATCTTACCATACCTGATTTCACAAACCTATTTGACATAAAATGTACCGTAAAATCTTGACTATAATACGCACGTGTGTATAATACGCATGCTTAATTTTGCACGAAATTTTCGGAAAAAATTAAAATTCGACTATAATACGCACCCACAACTTTTCAATACTTTATTTAAAAACTGCACAGGTATTTATTAACAGAAATAAAATTCGTAATAAAAGAATCGAAAACGTTAAATTCAGTAGAAAAAAAACTTAATTTTTTATTCAAAACAAACAATACTGTCAAATTATCAGTCTTAATCACTTTCACTAGAATACAGCTCATCTATTGTTGTTGCGTCCATGTCATAATTATTGGTGCCGTCGTAGTATATATCACCATCATCATCCTCATTTGATGACACATGCCCATCCTCCCATAATATGTCGTTCTCACTGCCGTCTCACGTTTAACGATTGATAATTTTTCTGCTGCCGTACAGGACTGTCTTTCGAGGAAGAAATTTCGAGGGAAATAAATAAAATAAAATAATAAATTTTGCATTTGCAACAACCGAGAATATCACTATTTCAAGGGACCTGTTATTAAACGAACGCGTGTGCGATGCAAACTGTGAGTTTCGTTTGTTTAAAAGGAACACCTGCTAAGTAAACGGGTGGATGAATAATGGAGTACAGATGCACACGCGTCCGTGTTGCGACAGTGTCTTAAGGCAGTGCTCCCCAACCTTTCTATCGCCGCGGACCGGGTAACGTTTGATAATTTTACCACGGCCCGCTGAGGGAGGACGTTGATTGTTTATATTTTTGATTGTTTTGATTTAATAACTGATGTTATTACAATTTTGATGTATAAATGACGTTACGTTTATTAATTGTTCAATAAAAAACTCGTTTCATTTATTTATTTGTTTCTTTTTTTTTTCTTCCAGGAAAGCGCATTTATTTTCAATTTTATGACTGCAATTTTAATTCATAATCTTGAAATGTTTAATAAACAATAAACTAATTTAAAATCGTTACAGGATTTCTTCTGTTACAAAGGTATAAATTAGCACAAATCCGAGAGAAATACACCCCAGTAAATAAAATGGAAATAATTTAATGTTCCTTGGGCGGCCCGGTACCATTTGATCCACGGACCGGTACCGGTCCGCGGCCCGGGGGTTGGGGACCACTGTCTTAAGGTATGTCCACACTTGTGCGCTTTCGCATTCGCTTTCGTTTTCAACATGACGCACAAAGAGAGGAATGTGAGGTATGCGCAGAGGCATGCGTCACCACCTGAAAAATTCCAGGAATTGGATAGCGCATGCCTTATCGCAAGCGTATCCAACCTGAGTGGATTTTCGAGCGTCATTCCATGCGCTTTTCTATCTGCAAGGCAGTTTTCAAGTCAGTGTTCAGAATGTCGCAGTCTTCGGGAGAAATTTTAAATATTATTGAAGATTATAGAATTTACCGACATTGTGAGACGTCAACCACTCCGCATACACAAATAAAATTGTTAATACACTGCTGGCCACCCAAATTGCAACACCAAGAAAGACAAGAGATATCACAACAAAATTTATTTTGTAGATAACATGTTGACCAAGTATCAAATGATTAAAATTATAGACTTCTGTGAAGTGTGGTTCCTGCCAAAATCAGTAGCCAGAGTAGCCACCATTGTTGGAGATCACCGCTGCCACACGCCTCGGCATTGATTCAAAGAGACTTTGGATGAGTTCTTGGGGTACAGCAGACCAAGCAGCTTCCACACGTTCCCAAAGTTGATCTGCTGTGGCAGCTGGGGATGGAATCTGGGTCAATTGTAGAGCAAACATAGACCACATGTTTTCTATCGGCGAAAGATCCGGAGAAAGAGGGGGCCAGGGAAGCAATACAATCTGGCGATTGACAAAGAACCGTTGGACCATGCGTGCCACGTGTGGTCGCGCATTATCCTGTTGAAATATGGCTGTGGGCAAGCCCTGACGGTAAGGAAGGACAACTGGCTCCAACACCTGGGAGATGTAGCGCTGGCTGTTTAAAGTACCGGCAATGCGTACTAGAGGTGTGCGAGAGTGATATCCAATACCGCCCCATACCATAATACCCGGTGCAGGACCAGTGTAGCGGTGCATAACGCAGCTGTTCAGCATCCTCTCTTCACGGTGTTTCCAGACTCGAATGTGACCATCGTGGTGTTGCAGACAGTATCGTAACTTGTCAGTAAAGACAATTTCATTCTATTCTGCCGCCCACATCCTTCTGTCATCGCACCATTGGCGGCGGAGACGTCTGTGGTTCTGCGTCAAGGGTAGACGAAGCAATGGACGTCTTGCGGACAGACCACTCTGCTGTAAACGGCGTCAAATGGTACGCGTAGACACTGGATGATGCGTTACAGACTGCTTCTGCTGTGCTATGGTTCGTGATGTGACTGAGCGATCCGTCACTGCCATGCGCACAATTTGCCTTTCATCACGTGAAGTGGTGCGCTGAGGTGGATGCGTTCGAACACGCCGGTCCGTCGTACCCTCTTGAATCCAACGATCACATATCCGCATTACAGTTGTTTGGTTTCGTCCAACACGACTACCGATTTCCCTCAAAGATAATCCACAATTTTGGTAGGCCACTATCCTTCCTCTGACGAACTCGGATACTTGATCAAAAGATGATCGCTGTTTTCGACGAGGCATAATTGATCGTTTTTTTTTGAAAAAAACCACAAGAAAAACACAATTGCCGAACTTGAAATCGTCGAAATCTCCAAGCCTTAAATAGCGGTTTGAAGTGGCGTCACAGGCGCGCGTGATGTGCGTCTGCGCTGAAATTCTAATCATTTGCATATCTCACCTCCGCTAATGCATGTTGTAATTTTCATGTTATTTGTATGTTTCCTTCAGGGTGTTGCATTTACAGTGGCCAGCAGTGTACATTTAATGCATTTAAAATAACTATTTAATAATAATATACAGGGCATTCAATTATTAATGTCTATTGCTTTAAAATTAAAACTAAATGTCTTTTTAAACAAAGCAAATTGAAGAAAAAGTTGAAAACTTGTACTATAGCATTGAAATTTCCTTTTTGAAATACAGAGAGAAGATTTCAAAAATACGCATCAGATAATTTGTTATTATAAAAATACTGAATAAAAAATTCTCGATAGCTTATCATAGAAATTGAAGACCCACTTAAAAAAAAATTAGATGTTTTAGTATTATAAAAAAAGGTTACAATCTGAATTAATGTTTTGCGTGACGTAATTTTCCCCCCTAAGTCATGCATTGCTTGCATCCAAATGCGTAAGATCTTGCACATATCATTTTCATTTGAAGCTAAATATCAGAGGCACATTTTAAATGTAGGTATTCCTTAGTCGATCATGGTTTTCTCGTCGTGTTCTTCATTTAACTCCATGTTAAAGGAAAATGAACGGTTTTCATTAATAAAAAAATATACTTCTTAACTTCTTACATATGTAGGAATTTTTTTTATTACATATGAAAATTCAAAAGCAATTCTTCATGGCTCCTTTTACTCAGAAAAAAAGTAAATGTCTCGGTTTAGTTCTTTACTTTATATTAAAGAGATATAGTATGAATAGCTAACGATTTTTCTTGAATTTTCTGTATACTTCAAGGATAAATATGCAAGTAGCGGGATTATACATATTTATATACAGAGCACCGTACCAAAATTGTATTCTATTTTCGTTGCACATTCCTTGTTTCTTTACGTAAAAATAGTGATCACACTATAAACTCACAAGAAACGTAGCAGTAACCGTCCGACTCATCAATCTGGTGAGGCATGGACTGTTGAACAAGTGTGGACAACAAACTGAATGCCTCTGGAGGCATGCGCTAAAGGCAAGTTGAAGGGAAAGACGAAGCGCAAGGTGAAAGCGAAAGCGAACGCGAAAGCGCACAAGTCTGAACATAGGTTTAAAGCTGCTGTACGTTCATTTATTAAATGTTTAAAACTACTTTTTTATAAAGAGTATAATACGCACCCTCATTTTTGCGGACTAAAATGTGAAAAAAAAATCCATATTATACTTGACCGATTCATATAAAATTTGACAGATAAATAAACTTATATACGAGCTTTCTGCTTGATCAAGTGGAAAATATTCAAGGTACAGTTAAGGCAAACGAGATGAAATATCGCCTATAGCTGACATATTTCCCCAATATAGCACAGACAACATTTAAAAAATTAATCTGTTTTATCCAAAATACTAAATTATAACATTGCAAATTGAGAAAAATATTATTGTAAGTCTAAAAGAATATGCATCCAAAATAATGAAATGATAATACCGTATGGTTTTTTTAGTTTATTAGTATTATATTTAATATTGTGTTAAAACTTAATGAATTTAAATTAAATTGGTGAATATCTTAAAGTCATTTAAATACTTGTTTATTAAAATTTATTATGTTATTTATTATCAATATTTATTTATTGCGATTAATTTTATTTAGTAATATATCATCTTATCAATGAATTCTACGTTAATATTTACGTGTGATACAGTGAATTTTAAATGTAGCAGTATGATAGTAATATTAGTATGTAAATATAAAACTACTTATTAGTTTACTGATAAAATTGTGAGGTTAGTTGTGTTTAATAAGCAATGTTTTTGACGCTTGAATATGTTTGTTCCCCTATATATTTATATATGTAAGAAATTAAAGTTTTCTTTATGAAAAAAGAGCTGTAAAAGGGATAAAATATTAATTTATAAGCAGTATCGATAACCTAATCTAATAAATGTACTCATCTATTAAGGAATAAAAGTAAATTTAAATGTTCTTTAGAAAGAAAAAGTTGAGAAAATACACAGCATTTATTTATTTATTCAATGGTGATTTCTGAATTGCTTTTATTTGAAACAATATTCAACTTTCCAGTTGAGCGTTTGAATATTATTGATGCAGAGCTACCTTTGAAGTAGAAATATCCATTTATGGTCCCAAAATATTTTTTTAAAAACTTGATGACTATGAATATAGGGAACACTTTTATAGTACTTAGTATAACTTACTTAGTATTCTTAGTGTAGTCAATGAATATTGCTTTAAATTCTATATCAGTTCTCTTGCGACTCATCATTTAATAAAATTTCTCCTTTAATACCTTAAAAAGTAAAAAAAGTAAAAAAAAAACAGAAAAGAAAAAAAAGTAAAAAAAAAACAGAAAAGAAAAAAAAGTAAAAAAAAAATTATTCTTATTTCAACTTTTAAATGTGATTCATCTCCTACCATATATCTTTTTAAGTGAAAATGTATCGTAACGTTTGCATATATAAGCCACCCTCTAATGCACCGCTGAAGATAAAAGGAAACGTATAAAGGCAGTGTAAATTCTAAATTACTTTAAAACTGATATTCTTTTGTTACAGACACGAGAGACAATTTTTTTTCTTTGTAGGAGCTATTAGAGAAAAATGTGACATGAAGATATTGAATCTTTCATTTTAATAAAACTGGGGATTTTTCAACTGAAATCATGCAACTTATTGCGAAAATGGCTTGGAGCTTCTAAAACGGGAACTAAATATTTCATAGAGTCACCTATTTATTTCGTCAAGAATAGGTGACTAATACGTCGAACATTCAATACTTAAAACGTCTAGGTTTTTATCGCAGATTCTCGCTGACGTTAATTAGTGTCAGTTTCTTTATATAGGGACGTCAACCGGTATTATGTGCTCAGTCAACTTGTTTTCCCCGCTCCCCACTTCGTTCGTTACGAATCAACAAACTACCGCGGCAAACACAAGACTCAATACCGGGGAATTTCATCCGATTATCGGTGAAAATTGGGTAGCATAGGCTTCTGGACATTCCTTCACTCGAACTGGGAACTCCTCTCAAATCAAATCAAACATCAATCTCGATCAAAATCAAAAGACACTCACGAACAAGAAGAATAATGATATCGTTCGGCATTCAGACCAGAGATGATTAGTTTACATTCAGCATCACCCTTCCTTTGGTCTTACAAGGGTGAGCCGTATCACACCACACCATGGCTGGGAACACTCATCACTCGAAACCCATCTCCTCCGTTCAGTTTCAGAAAAATTTCAGGTAGTCTCTTCTAACGAAACTACTACGGGTAATTAACGAAGGATTACTTATCGTTGCTTACCTCTTTTGTATGTATAGATGTAACAAGGACGAAGAATATCCCACTACACCAGGGCTTGTTTACGCTGGGACTTCCCTTCACTCGAAATCCATCTCCTCCGTTCAGTTTCAAAAAAATTTCAGGTAGTCTCTTCTAACGAAACTACTACGGGTAATTAACGAAGGATTACTTATCGTTGCTTACCTCTTTTGTATGTATAGCTGTAACAAGGACGAAGAATATCCCACTACACCATGGCTTGCTTACGCTGGGACGTCCCTTCACTCGAAACCTATCTCCTCGGTTCAGTTTCAGAGATCCCTCCCGAGCAAGAAAAAAAAATATAAAGCTATCACTCGATATTGAGTGCAGAGTATTTTAATATTACACTAGTTGGTACCCGTCAAAACATGACGGCTAGATAGTAAATAAATGCACTAATACACAAATTATACTCAACACATCAATGCCAAATGTTGAAAATCATAATAATGCGCAGAGACAAATTAATGTATTTAAGCGGCCTCGTGCTTAGTGAGTAGCTAAAGCCAGCTTTAAAAATGTCACTGAGCATGCGCAGAAAGCAATTTTTTTAATTCTAAAGTATCGCTCATTAAACAGCGCGAAATAAACAATTTCCACCAGGTTTAGGGCCTGTGCACACAGGAGTCCGTTGCGGAGAATTAAAGTATTGGAATATATTTAACCAATGACAAACCTCCGAACGATTAGGAATGAAATTTTTGACGTCTATGATTGGTTTATTTTCGTCTCAATGTCATCTTTCCCTTAACTCTACGCAACGCACTCCTATGTGAACAGGCTCATAATCTTATACTATTTCACAAAAATAATTATCATAAAAATAAAAACGGCAGAGAGAGATCTAGAGAGACTCCTCAGAATAAACGTGTTTATCATTAAAACATGTCATTGAGCATGCGCAGAAACAGTGAGTTTCTAAAGCCAGATTTAAGCATGCCACTGAGCATGTTTTTTAATTGTAAATTACCGCTAATTAAAAGAAATTGCGGTTACAAAAACCAAATTTGACAAATCTACAGATTACGATCTTTAGTTTAAGATCAAAATGAAGTAAATTGATGCAATAGTTTTCTCTCACGGACTGCCCAAAAAGTCGGCTTAGCAACTTGAATATATAGATTCGTCTCCATCCATCCTCAGGTTTTATATAGGAACCACCTACACAATAAAAATAATTTCAAAGTGACGGAATTTTTGCTAGAAAGTGGAAATCGATGAAACCTGTTAAATATCGTCTGGGGTCAGCCATTATAAGGTTGAGGCTGGCAAAAAAGTGTGTCTGAGGAAAATCGCCGTGCAAAGGAAAAATAACTGCTATACCGGGGTTTAAGAGGCCAGAGCCTGAAACTTAAGAACTTAAAACGAAAGCCCTGATCTTGGTAAAATAGCAGCAAGCCCACCCTAAAGCTCTTGCAACAATCTGTGGGTTCGTAAGAGAAAAATTTATAAAAGCAGGACGACTTAAGGTCCAAGACGACTTAAGGGAACAAGGGACCTTCAATCTCGATCTTCTTTAATGTTCAATATTTTACTCTATACACCCCACGAACATAATTAATATTCTTTTCTATTGCATTCAAGATACTTAGAATTCACAAATTAGTATTTTGTGGAGGAATAGGACCTGCTTATCAAAAAGTTCTTCAAAAATAATAGAATTTTTCAAAACGCTCCACGCATATTCATTTTCTTCTGATATCTTTCAAATTTCTCAGAATTGTTAATTGAAGTGTTTGTCACAAAACTGTGCATGATTCTTTGAAATCACAAATATTTTTCAAATTTATACATCATAAAATAAAAACATAAAAAATAACGGATAGAATAGAAAAAAAATATTTAAGACTCTAGATTCATATAAAAAAAATTAAAAGGCACATTTATATTTATATACATATGGTAAACTTATAATACAAAATTTAAGAATTTTAATTGATATATAATGCGCTTAGAGCATTTTGAAAAAGTTAGCATTTTTTAAATTTTTTTTGAAAAACGGGCAGGATTCTTCCAAAAATTCCTTATTTTGAATTCTAGGGGTTTTCAATGTAGTAAAATAGAAAATAAATTATTCTCATTTTGTATATGGAGTTAAAAATTGAAAATTGAAAATATTCGAATCTGAAGGTCCCTTGTCCCCTTAAAAAAATTGGATGGAAAATCGAAAAAAAAATCAGAAAAAATCTTTAAAAAGATCGGTAAAAAATTTGAAATTTAATAACTTTTAATATTGACCGAAAAAGTACAAATGATTAAATGAATTAGAGGAGATGTCCTGAGAGCTTTAAATAGGTATCAAGAATTATGGAATTTAGAAAATGAGAAGACAAGATAAAATTTTTGTACCTTAAATCCCTTTATTAGAACAGGCACGAACAAGGAGAATTCACTAAATTAAAAAAAACCGAAATTAAGACGCGAGACGAACCTGAACCGGATGTCGACAGTTTACTTTTCCTCGGGAAAGCACTCACCTAAAGAAATATTAATTAAATCTTCCCTTAAGTTAGAAATTACGCGAAAGAGAAATAATATGTCTTGTGGCAAAATGCTTTCCCCTTAAGAGGTAAGAGTTGGTCCCCTGGTTTCTCCCGGTCACCTCACAAAGACACTAAGCGTCCCGGACATAACGTTCGGAAAAAAATAAGCTCTTTGGATGGATTTGAAACAAGAGGACACATCAGCTTTTAGAAAAAACAACAACTTAGAACAACGAACAACAACAACAAAAAATCACCACAACAATATAAAAACTCACCGAGACCCGCCCAGGAGTTTTTTTTTTCAGGATTGATATACAAGTGTTACGTATCGCTTTGTAGTTGATATCTTTCACTGAGTCTAAATAGAGTTATATATCTCAACCAAATGTTGTTCAGTTAGCAATTAAACCTTTCTGAAATTTTCAAGATGTGCTGACATATCTAACAGGATCCTATGAAGTGACCTTATTGCGTATTGTATGACGACTTATTTCACTCTTTTTTAAATTCTGCCACACAGTTCAGGAAATTTGAAATTATTTTTGAAAGTTGATGGGACGTTATTAGAGTCAACGAACTATATAAATGTTATAGAAGATCGTAAGAGTGAGGTGGAAATGGTTATGAATGGCGTTTTTTCATGCCCAGTTGAAGGGCTTGAGCCCGTGGTTTATGTGTGATATCCAGTTGTTACTAGTCTTATAATAATTCATAATAAACATCAGTATATTCTTTTTAAGGTGATCGTGAGTTTTAAAGATTAATATTTTCAATAAAATTGCAATTTAATAAAATTGGAAAAATACAAGTTTAATATGCGCATGCTCATAATTTGTTGACTGAGATAAAACACAACATCTGAAAACTGGTCATTATTGGTATCCTTAATACGAAACAGATTAACAAACCTTAGGTGTATGAATATAGAGAATATTTACTTGCAAGGTTTTGCCATACTTTTTAACCTGATTAAGCACCAGTACTTGGTTATTACACCAGGAGTTTTCCTGAAAACTGAGACATTTCCCATGACAGCAACACAACCTAAATCGTAAAACCTTTTAGCTTTATGCTATCATTTTCACGCCACAGAGACTCACTGACGATATTCTACGCTCTGTTATACTTCATCAGTTGTCTAAGGTTCCGAATGCATGCCACAGAGACTCACTGACGATATCCTACGCTCTGTTATACTTCATCAGTGGTCTAAGGTTCCGAATGCAATTTATTAAAGAAGTCTCCCTTGAACACCATGTTATATTTACCATCTCATGATTTTTTTTAACATATGCAATTTTTTTGTCAACAGACTTTATATGAACAATACTGTGATGTCTTTCAGCCATCTAAGGTTGTGAATAAATAACCAAAGAAATGCAGAATTTTTCATAAAATCTAAGTATATACTTCTAAAGAAAACATATAATAGCAGTATGAAGTCCCATGATGTCAGATATACGTATGTATTATTGTCAGCGATAGCTATACAGCATGCTAAAATGTAACATTAGGGGATTCATTATTCTCAAGTAAACAACCATAAAACTGTGATACTTAAATTACCTCTTTGTCTTTTCATTCTCATTGCTTATAGAGAGTTTCTTATCTGTCATCAACTGCTTCCTTCAGTGTTCTTATCCCCTATTCATATTCAGAAAGCATATTGCGACCACATATCTACGCTGGCGTGTAAGCGATAATTTTCCCTTTAAAATGACACCGACAGTATTTTGGCTTGAAAAATAATCTTTTTGATGGATAATATACATTTATGTAGTCTTTTGCCTCAAACTAAGCTATACAAGTTTCTCTTTATTTACAAAATGGGTTAAATACGCAACAAAATAATTTTCTTATAAAAACAAATAAAATTGAACCAGATTGTTTTATCATAAAGTAAAAATTATTAAAGCCATCCGTTGAAAAAGACAGCGATTTTTTTTTTGAGAAATAAATTAAAATGGGACAAAAAAGGTTTTAATTCCTGTTGAATTACACACATATATATATATATATTTTATTTTACTGCAAATACTCTTAAAGGCTCTAAACCACAGTTCGACAATGAAAACTATTTTCATTGGTAAAATTCGTTACTTTTTTATGTTGCTTTTCAACTGTAAATTTTTTGTTTTTTTTTAAAAACTTCCTTGCATAGTGTGTGTGAGATCTTGTATATTGGTAATTTTTTAAATATCATTTCGTATTAACTTAAGTTAGCATCATCTAAAGTAAACATTAAGTCGCACAATTTCAAAATTTATATTTAAAAGGATTTATATTTAAAAGAGAGAATTTTTTAAAAATAATTTCAGACGTTATCGTCGTTAATTTGTTTCGATCATACATTCTAGAATAGTTTTATTCAGTGATTATTTTCTCTGCGAATAAAAACTGGAAAGATACTAACTTTCTTGGTTTCTTTTGGATTTTCACATTTAGCCCCATTACGTGCACTTGGGACATGCACTAACCGCTCCATTTTAAACCCCATGGAAAAAATAGTACAGCATCTTGAAAACATCATATTGGAAAGAGCAAACAATAATAACCTTTACTCTTTCTGAAAAGTCTATTTAAGTATGAAAAATAATGAAAATTTCTCCCAATCCATCTTGACAACGCACGTTAAGTGGCAGAACACTTTTCTATCAAACTAAACTGCACCGATCTTGTTTTGAAAGAAGAAAAAAATAACATTGTATTATAAATTAGTCTTATTCTTCGAGCGTAAGTGCCGTGGGACAACTAATGTACGACAGAGAACAAATTATCCGATACCCTAGAAACTCTTTTTCATCGGCATATCTGCATTTTGTTTTTTCCATCAGTGGCTTTTAGACGTCGCTTAAGGCCTTATTACATGGTTTTCTTTTATGCCTTCGGAATGAATCATCCAAAACAAACGAGAAGAGTGATGCTAGTAAAAAATATTTACGAATATGAACGATGAAAGAAGTTGAGCATTTCATTAAAAAAATTTAGGAGGATCCATTTCTTCAACAAAACCCTTGCCTCAAAAAGACTGTGAGACGATTCAAATGAAATCAATCACAAGGTTGTTTTTCAAAATGTTTATCAGAGAATCACCTTTTTCAAGTGAACTGTTGCTCCCCACTGTCATTGGAATAAAATATTCAGATTACTTATTTTGAGGCACAATATATTATATTTTAAAAATACCGTTTATACAAAAAACAGGAACAGACTTTCTTTATCATATAAAGATATTGATGGCTTATTTCCATACGACCGTTAGCATGAGAATATATATATATATATATATATATATATATATATATATATATATATATATATATATATATATATATATATATATCTGTGGCTTGGTACAAGAAGTGCCTAAGTCAGTTTTCTCCTCCAAGATGACATTTTTTCCTATGTCTGTTTGAAAGAATATTACTTTCAATGTAAGAAATACCCAAATCCGTCTGATGCTTTAAAAGCGTTTTCTAAACCATTGTACAGACTTGGGTACTTCTTACATTGAAAATAATATTTTTTTTTAAAGAGACATAAGCAGACAAATTCATCTTGGAGAAAAGTGACTTAAGCACTTCTTGTACCAAGCCACACACACACACACACACACACATATATACCTATGAATGCATGAGTAGTATGAGAAGATCTTAAGTGATGAGATATATACGTTAGAATATCTTTTGTTACATAAGCATACTGTAAAATCTTGAGTATAATACGCACTTTTTTTTCACATTTTAGTCCGCAGAAATGAGGGTGCGTATTATACTCGTGTACAAAAAATGTAGTTTTAAACATTGAATAAACGACAAACAATAGATGAGCTGTATTCTAGCGAAAGTGATTGAGACTGATAATATGACAGTATTGTTTGTTTTGAATTAAAAATTTAAGTTTTTTTTTTTGCTACCGAAATTGACGTTTTCGTTTATTTTAATAGCAAATTTTATTTATGTTCATAAGTATTTGTGCAATTTTAAATAAAATATTGAAAAGTTATGGGTGCTTATTATAGTCGAGTTTTAATTTTTTCCGAAAATTTCGAGCAAAATAAAGCATGCGTATTATACACGTGTGCGTATTACAGTCAAGATTTTACGGTATATGAAAAATACATTAAGCTTATGTATGCAAATACCTCATGTACATTATATGAATGTATGCAAAAATAACTTCATTGTATGTAAGAACGGGTTTAGCACTATTGAAGAATATATCATTCCTTTTATAATAGTACTATATGGCCGCATCTTGCCACATACATAGAACAAACCAAACAGCCATAATATTTTGCATATTCACTTACTAACGGTATCTATTGGATATTTAAGCTGAGAAAATTTATTTACTCTGCTGGAAAAAATGACAAAATTAAAATCAATTTTTTTTAGGATATTGGATGAGTGAATGCTAATTTTAGAATAGTATGGTAACGGTGTAAACCCGTGGAACAAAGGAAGCAGAAACCCAACCTTTATTTTAATGAATCGGAAAACCTAATTCCTGATTAACCAAATTCTCTTTCATATTATTCACTAACCGGGCTTCGCCCAGCTATGCTCAGGCCCGCAAGCCAGTCTGGATTTGAATTCTAACGGAACAGCATTAATCGAATACCCAAATCGAATCACTTGACACTCGAATCACAGTTCACTTGAATTAAGTTTTTTTTTCACTTTTAATTGCTGAAAAATACCCCCAAAGAAAGTACATCTTCAAATGATCAATTTATGATTAAAAAGTTTGAATTAAAAGTATGAAAAATTGAAAAAGAATTAAAAATTGGACACACAATGGAACATTTATTTTCAGCTATTCATTTTTTTGTGAGACTCACGCTGCGAATGAAACACGCTTTGTTTACATCGTCAAAGATGGATGATCTCACTTGAGACGCTTTCAATAGTTTTAGAATCCAAATAACTCTAAAACTATTGAAGTAACAGATTAAGTTTACGCAGAAAAAATTATCAGCTTTTATAGCTCTTTCTAAATATGCAATTTATGTACTTTCATGAAAAAAAACTCATCGATTTTAACTTTTAAAACATGGCGGATTACGTTTTGTACGGCCATTTATGATCGGTGGAGTATGCATTTAGAATTGATATATCTCTAAAACTATTAAAGGTACAGAAAAAGTGTACGCAGAAAAAATTATCAGTTTTTTAAATCTCTTTCCAAATATGTAACATTTATGTACTTTCATGAAAAAATACATCGATTTCGACATTTTCAAACATGGCCGAATTTCATAACGGATGTCATACCGGAAATTACGTACCGAAAAAAATTACGTACCTGTACACTTCGATTTATTGAAGAATGCAAGTGAAGGATAACTTTTTGGTATTTAACCCAAAAACGTTCTGTAGAATAAAATATGTTTGTGACGTATTTTCACCATAGCACAGAAGTGTTTAGTATTCAGAACGTACAAAACAAATATCAGTCACTGTTTCGGAGAGATGAACATTTTTAATATCAAGTGTTTTACAATTTCCTTCATTTTGTAAAACGTGACACAACATAGCTGATACAACTTCAAGACTGCATTCAGTATATATATATCCCGAGTTGATCTCCTCAAAATAGAAAATAGATTACCTGGCCAGAAGAAAAACTACAGGGATCAAAGAAAGGATATGACAGGGCAAAGCACTGGTCTTTTATTAAGAGTAGTGTAGAACGGATATTCTCACTGTGAATTCAATAAAAAACAAAAGATTTATATCATGCGAAAATGAATTTCGTGAAGAATCAGATATTCATAGTTTTGAAAAGAATTCGGACACTTTAATGCTTTGAGAATAATGGTTTTATTACGGCAGTTAGAAATTATTTGGTACACCTTTTGCATGCAAGACAACAGCAAAGGATCGAGGCATGCTATCAAGCAATTTTTAGTACGCCTGGAAAGTATTGGTTTGCTACCCGACCTGCAAAGCTGTTGCCAGTGATGCTAGGCAAATTGGTCAGTTCGATTTCAGGATGTCGACTCCAGAGTTCGTAACCGGATAATTTTACAAGGGTTTTATTGGGTTATGGTCGAGATTCTGAAAAGCCACATTATCAGTTCTACTTTATTTTCAGGAAATACTGAAATTTTGTGTAGTGTTGAAGAGAGCACTTGGAAGAAGAAACTGTCATCTCCATTATACGCTTATGTTGTTGGTAGGGCAAACTGCCTAGAATATCAAAGTACAATAAAGAGTATGTTGTGTTTGGAGGAATATCCAAATAGACGTTTCAATTCCGTAAAAAACAAACAAAAACACTTTATCATCAAAAAGCCTTTTCCGAATTTAACTGCTGAAAGAACTGAGTTGCTTTGAAACCGTCCGCTGGGCTGTTACCTAATTCGAAAGGGTCAATCATGTTGGAACAGTGAAAAGTGAGATTCACACTGCGAATTAAAGCTTTCTATTAGCTTTCGAATTTCGATTTGGTCCATTTCGCAATAAATAAATAAGTAAATAAAAAATAGAAAATAACAATCCCCTCCATTATGGAGCTTTCTATTAGCTTTCGAATTTCGATTTGGTCCATTTCGCAATAAATAAATAAGTAAATAAAAAATAATAAAATAACAATCCCCTCCATTATGGAGCATTCCACGAATCATCTGTTGACTGAACTTAGTTGCGATAAAATTCTGAATATTTTATTATATATGAGATATAACTCAAATGTTGAATAATTAACCAATGAGTTGAGTTCAATGTGGCAAAATATAGTCTGACTTTATTAGGTAGAACATGAATGCATACATGCTTAACAACGACACCTTCGGTATGAACAAATCCTGACACTGAAATAAATAAAATATCTTTCTTTTGATTAGAAAAACAAAATTATTATTTTATTGTTCGTTTAGATACTGTAGTATCAGGCGTTTTTAGCAAGATTGTGTATCTGATACATCAGTTGAGAATTGGCAGGGACAGAGGAAACGATCCCAGAGAGGAGGTTGGACGGTTCGCAATGCATCCTTTGCATGAGAATTTTCAGAAAGAGAGGAAGCGACTCCAAAGAAGAGGCTGGATGACTCGCAGTGTATGTAGAATTATTAATGCGTATGTGTTGTATTTGTCAAGTATAAATAAACGTGTTTAGTCAGTTAAGAATGCATATCATAACTGAGTTGAGCAAAAGACGACAATTTGACCACTCGACGCATACTGCATATATACTTATTTTAGCAGTCACCAAAATTAAAACTGAAGTTACAATCATAGTAAAATATTGTAATATATAGGGGGAACCCTTGTACAGAGGCTGTTCACACATTTTTTAGACGATGTATACTGTATTCACAAAACTAAATTACACAAAATTCTTGTGTTTTAAATGTTCTATTTGACATCCCTTATTCTGAACTATCTTTCGACACCGCAATTTCCAGGATAATAATGCCTTTTGAAGTGTCAGAAGAGGTATTCTATCCCATTCCTCCTGAACAGCTTTCCAGAGTCCTGTAAGGGTTTTGGGACGACGTTTGGATAATGCAGATTTTAAAAGTCCGAAAGCACAAAAATCCATAGGTGATACATCGGGAGAATTAGTAGGGATATCAGTGAAGGGTATGGCCTTGATACCAGTTTTTTGTTCCATTTCTTTTAGGAAATTTACAGTGGATTTTGATGTGTGACTGCTAGCTTTGTCCTGATGGAGTCTCACAGATTGATGGGACTGTGGGTAAAGCGATGGTATTTCATTCAGAAAAATTGGCGATAAAATATGTTCCTGATAGTATTTGGAGTTAATCTTGACATATTTTCCACTCTCTTTATTTTTAACTTGCCATTATAAGAAAAACCAGCAACAATCATGAATCCCTTAGAAAAACTTTCTTTCGATTCTTTGAACCATGTACTTAAATTTTTTTTCTCCCCTTTTTTGATAATAAATGGCTCTTTTTTTGTTGAAATCATTTAAATACACCCATGAGTCATCTATTGTGACAATTGTTTTCTATTTTTCTTTGGATAAGTGTTTCTCATATAGAATTCTGCAACGTGTCCAACGTTCAGCGATATGATTTGGAAGAAGACGATGCACATTGCGTTTTTTCGCTTTCTTAAGATTTAAATCAACGTTTATCATTTTGTTTACAGTGGACACCGAGCATTTTAATGATTTTGCAACTGTCCTTTGACTAGGGGGATTTTCTTTTAATATTAAACAACGTACCTTTGCAATAGTCAAAGATGTCCGTTTTTTCCTTGGATACTTGTTTGGAATTTTTGTCCCACTTGAGGCTCCAATTTGACGTTTTTATTCCTTTCTTGTTGACGATATTACCTATCGACGCTTTAGATATCACAAAACCATGACTCTCACATCGTTTTTGGATAACGGAGTATGCATATTTCTCTTCAGAAAGAGCATAAATGTAGCCTTCGAACCACTGCTTTGTTAAAAACGCCATTTTGAATAAAAACAAAACTTTCAAGCCGCAGACGATAATTTTGACTTTTAAAAACATAGTACAATTGCAATTATTTCTTTTGCAGCAAACGATTTTTTATTATGGCTTACCAAAATCGTCTAAAACATGTGCGAACAGCCTCTGTACATAGGGACATCGTGTACCTACAGCCACCATGCTTTATTTAAATAATTATTATTTTACAGCATTTTTACTCATTGGAGTGAGTGACAACATTGTTTCAAATCATAACAGCCATTTTTAATGAAAGAAAGAAGAAGCTATAGTTAAATAGAAAAGGAAGTCTTGATTTGATGATCAAAACTAAATTTTTTCACTTCAATTTGAAGTCTTATTTTGTGAAATTAAGTGCAAACTTATGTTTTAATCTATAGCAGATATTTTTTGTAATCATTAAAGGAAAAAATGATATAAAAACAAAGTTTGGTTTCTGCAGGTCTTTGGTTATGGAAGCCATTTTGCCAAAAACAACAACATCTTGTACCTAGGGCCATAATCTTGTCTTGTACCTAGGGCCATGACCTCTGGTAGAAAAGAGGTGGGCGAAAACTTGACAAGTGTAGAATTCTCACTGATACCCCCGAGAGAAATGAAAATCAAGCACAAATATTGAAAAAAGTAATTGATAAAAAAAAGGTTACGAAATCTGTGTTTGAAACAGAAAATTTATGTGGGATCATCAAGAAGACAATGGAGAAAAAACATACATTAGAAAGTGATGAAATAATAACCATTTCCTCCTTTAAGACATTGCCTACAATTAACATTTCTTCTTTACGAAGATTTTAGAAGTTGTGCATGAAAGAAATAATGCATACAAATTGCTTTTTTATTGTAAACAATTTCAGTGTTTGGAAATAACTGGCCCTAGGTACAATAGTGTTATTGTACCTAGGGTCATTTGTAATTTTTTTAAAATTTTCAATATCATTTACAAGTTTTTTTTTCTACACTTGATGTGATTTTTATTTAAAGAGAATAAAGCACGTAATGTATAAAAAACTATTTTTATTATTGTAAGTTAGTTATAAGTAAAGATACTGCCATTTGAAAATAGCCGGTCCTAGGTACAAGGGTTTCCCATACAAAGCTAAGTCTGAAGAAGTTGTTTAGAAGTCAAAATTATTTTAAATTTGTTTGAGGAAGTTGAAGGTCAAATCTGATGTTTATACGATTTTCGGCCCCAAAATTGAAACCTTTTATACAGGGTGTCCCAGTTAAACGTTTCAGAACTTCTACGAGGGGTAGAGTGCATCCCGACGATCCGAAATCATATAGCAATGTGGGGTCGGAAATGCTTTCCTGAAGCGGTGATGTACACAAAAAACCATAAAGAAAGAGACCGTAAGTGGATAACCGTTTTTATAATAAATGCACAAAACCAAAAGGTACACGGGTTAAAGTAAGTGTTCGAAGTTTTTTCCACCGACTGCAATGCAGATCTCACATCTCCAGCGCATGGAATTCCGAACATTCTGGAATAATCCAGGCTCATCTCGAATTTTTCCGGCAGGTACTGAGATTCTTGCAACCAGCTCCTCACCTTTGTCAACGGGGGTGTCATAAACCTGTGTTTTCATATGCCCCCCATAAATAAAAATTCGTATAATTAGCCATCCTACTGGGTCCTTGTGCGAAATCCCGATTCCCTGCACTAACGCTCGGAACTTTCCCGCAACGCCATCTACCGCTTCAGGAAAGCATTTCCGACCCCACATTGCTGTATGATTTCGAGTCGTCAGGATGCACCCAGCCCCTCGTAGAAGTTCTGAAACGTTTAACTGGAACACCCTGTATAAAACTGTGTTGGTTCGCCGGTCACCGATATTACATTACGTATGTGCATTATCATATTTGCAACTAACCGTCCCGCGAGAGTTTATATGTAGCCTAGACGAAACATTCACGAAATTATTTTTAAAATGACTTTAAGAGACTCCCGAGGCGTTTTTTTGCTTACCGACCGAACAAAACAGAGGGTATAAAACATAGCTGATTCTACCTGATTTCATTCTTTCTGTTAGCTGTTTTAAGGATAAATTGTTACACACCTGCAAACAAAGTTTTTGATTATTTTGCTGCTGAGTTCAGGTAGGCGGCTGTGAAATCTGATTCATTTCGATTCTTTGCTCAGATCTGGATAGTATCTACGACTTTTATTAACTTTTTTTGTCAAATGCTGCATAGTGAAATGCATATTTTTCTCTTGGTTTATCAGCAAACACGTTCCTGAAAAATAAACTTTGCTTTGCAGTTACTCCTTTGATCACATTAATGTTTCCACATTAAGTGTTTTTATTACGACTTTGAAGAAGGAACAGAACTATATTCCTTTGAAGTGGTAAAATATGTGATAGAAAAGCTGCACTCATAAAATCCACGGAAGGAACTGCTAGATACTAAGATTATGCATTATACAGGTGGATTTTTTTAAAACTGACACTACTCAGAGCGATCTGTAGCGTGATCTATCAGAAGGAATTCCACCAAAATTAAGAGAGGGACTAAGGACGACATGGGAAAGAGTTTCATTGAAAAAGAAAATTAGTTCCAAAAGTCGACGAAAGGGGAAGATATGGCGCTTTTGTTGTCGGCGCACCCGAGAACTTGCATAAAAGGTAAGTAAAACATCGAAATACAAATTCACGACTATGTAGTCGACATCAGCGCCAGTATTTCGGGATATTAATATAAGAGATGAATACCGAAAAAGTTGTAAGCAGACAAATGAATAACAAAGAAATTTCACAGCAACACCACTTTATGCAGCAAATTCACTTCTTCCTCCTTCTATGTGACCACTGTCCTGGTGGACGACACATTGCATCCTGAACACTACGTTCTCAACGGCCAAGCTAACATGTCACTAGTAATGTTCATCGAAGTCCGGGATATGTTGTCCTTTAGGGCCGCCAAGTTCGAGACTCCACCAAGATACACCTTAGACTTTAAATAACCCCACAGAAAAATGTCACATGGGTTAGGTAAGTGGAAAAAAACGAATGATGACCCATTCATCTGTAAAGCGAAGGCGCAACAGATTCCGCACCGAGCTTTATAGCCCAAAATAATGGCGCTGCTGTCGACTACGTAGTCATGAATTTGCATTTTGTTGGTTTACTTGCCTTTTATGCAAATTCTCGGGTGCGCCGAAAACATCAGCGCCAAATCGTCCCCTATCGGTGATTTTTGAAACTATTTTTTTTTCATGGAAACTCTTTCCCATGTCGTCCTTAGTCCCTCTAACAATTTTGGTGGAATTCCGGCTGATAGATAGCGCTACAGATGGCTCTGAGTAGTGTCAGTTAAAAATAAAATCATCCTGTATATATATTTTTTGATTTTGCAAAATACTTGCAAAAAGTAGCAACTGGGGAATTTTTTATGAAACTTCCTTGTACATTAATGAAATAAGCAAAAAACTTTAACTCTCTTAAATCATTTTCATAAGTTAGCTTCAAACACAGAGGATTTTTAAGTAGTCTCTTGCAGCTGAACTGTTTACGAGGGAAATACTGCAACAAACGGCTGATTAACTCAACTGAAGGGAAGAGTACATCTGCAGCACTCAGCAACCGGAATGAAACAGTTTGCCTTTCTTTGACATATTGTCTTTGCAGAGAGAATTCAAGATTACAGTAATTTGTAATAAACCATTTGAATTAAAACTATATTAGCCATTATAATCATGAAATCACATGACTATTAAAAGAAGATAAACCCACCAATTATTACAGTAAACCCTAAAGTACCATTGCCATTATTATTTTTATTTATAGAATGACATACTCGCAATTTTCAAGATAAGCCGTTAATCACCCTTTCTTCAAAACACATTAAATTTTCTTTGAAGAAGAATTAATAATTACAATTAGGAAATGGAATCTAAGACATTACGGCTAAAGAAGAACAGTATATTTATGTAGCGTTATATAAATACTCCCACTAACATATAAATTATAAATCCCCACAAACATTTATGCATGTATAATTTAAAAATTGCTATTTTAATCATTTTTAAAAATGAAAGCATAAATAAACTGCTATTTATCACTCGTCAAATATAATATCTCATCTCGAAAAGATAATATTTCGTATATTTTCAGAATATTTGGGAAATTAAAGAGGATGTTAATGATTAAGTTAAATAAGTTTTAATTTTTAGATGAGACATGTTTGATAATTCTGAAATCATTGTTGTCATTACCCGGGCTTGTTTAGGTTTAAGTTTGTTAATGATATTAATTATTTCAATAGAAATTGTAAGATTAATGTTGTAGGAAGGGAGGGGAGGGAGTGAGGAGTTCAATTGTGTGGCTAATCTTGGGCGGGGGGGGAGGAATGCAACCTAGTGGGTGTTGGTTGTCAACGTATGGGGCGAACTAGTCAAAGTATGTGCCTACAAATGCTTCAGTTTTTCTGTGGTCTCTACGTGTCACAGTTTTCTCGTGTGTTTTAAGAGTATATAAGTTCAATTTTTTGCAGGTTTTTGATTATTAGCGAATATACCCGAAGAGAATTAAGTAAACATTTCGAATTTACTTTCCGTGTGAGCTCGATTTCATTCTTGACGATTTATGGGATTTTACTGTGAAAGGTCTCAGCTATTTGTCAAGTGCTTTGAGAGACATTTTACCTTGGAGTAGATTGCGGGGATTGTAACGAGCAAGATAAATTTTATCATTTAAGTTTTGGATTGCTATTTAAGCATCGTTAGATCTATTATCAGGGGAAAGGGGGTGGTAGATTATTTTGCAGCGTTTAAAAATTTCTTTACATTTTTATGATTGGTTTTATTCTTAATTTTGATCTCTGAGGTCCTGAGCATTGTTTAAAACTGGTTTGGACAGTGGATATTTTCGGTGCAAAGCCAGAGTCCTTACATCGGTAACTTTTTAACCCTCGTGGATTTAAAACAAGGAGCTTTAATTTCCAAAGCAATTGATGCGATTTAAGACTTCTTACTTAGTGTTCTCACTAAATTTGGCAGCAAATTTAAGATTGTGGTGGCCACAGGGGCTCGATTTGATCTGACAGGACCAATAGGCTTTAGGCCGTCTCTGGGAAGAACCGTAAACAAACAACCTGGGCATATTGTGGAGTACACTCGTGCACTTGTAAATGGCAAATGAGATGGGTAGTTTGAATATGTCTTTCGTATAAAACATGGACTGTCTGATTTACTTTTCAGAATAACGCCAAAACTGAGAAACAAATTTTTTTTTTGCAAGTTTTAGTTCAAACCATCATACTATGGCTGTTTAGATGCATTATCGTGAAAAAAGCAGATGAGGTCTCCATTCAAAGGTATTATGAAATATAATAATTAACGGAACAGGTGTAAATGGTAACATACGGGGACATTTCAACATTTAGTAATTCAATACTCCTACTACTTTAATTGCACTTATAGCTAAACTAGTAGAAATCCCAAGAGGTGTCACTCTAAGAAAAATAGAAAGTGAATGAATGTTCAATACTATGCCTGACGACATTTATGAGACGTTCTATGATCCCATTCTACTTGCATGTTAAACAAATTTATGAAACAAATTTATTTCTTTGTTCTATTGACAGTATGGCAGTTTTGTAGTTTCAATATTTATTTTACGAATGAGTAAATTTCTAGCTCATAAAAATCGAAATAGTAAATAATTTTATTATATTTATAAATCTCTAGCACCGTTTTTGGTACATATGGCCAGAAAATGACACTCCCAAAAACGAAATTTCTAGGATTGCGGGAAATAAAAAGTTTAATTTTTGACTTCTGTAGACAGTAAGTTGTTTTAAATATGAAGTCATATTTTTCAGAAACCGGTAGTAATACCTTGCTTATTTTTTATTGATGATTTTGGAGAAAGATTTTTAATTTGTTCAGGTCGTTGAAGAAAATAATTTCCTTTTTTGGTTGATAGAATTAGATAATTTTTTATCATTTCACGTCAATGTGCATTTTTATTTGGAAGATGACATCTAAAGCATATGTAGATTTTTTACTCTAAATAATAAAAATGTTTCATAATAATAACTTAATTAATCAAAAATATTTTATGACAATAACAACGTGTAATTGCGAAACAGTTTTAATGATCACTGAAACGTATTTTTAAATGCTTTCTACAGAAGCTATAAAATGTTCTAAATAATAACCCAACGTAACTACATGTAATTCAAACTGATACCATAAAAAGTTTACCCTAAAAAGCCCTCGCAGATTACTATTCGCAGATTACACTGATTACTATTCAGTCTAAATTTTTTTTAACTATCGAGAGTTACGGAGATCAAATGCCCACAACTTGCCCATAAATAGTTCCTGGTAACTCTTTCTTTCCTCTCGGGAAGTAGCAATGCAAGCCTTTTTTCGACAACGTTTTAGCTACACAAAAGCTTTGTCACGTTGGGACTTCGTCCACAGTGCGACAAATTTCATAGACAAAAAGATCAACAAAACTGTAAGATTTCCAACCTCTTCTCCTCCAATGATAACTTAGAACTTTTATGTCAGTATGGTAAACTATTTATGTCAATATGAATAGACTATAACCCCAGGACACACGTTTTTATCCAGAGAAACGATCTTGAATGGTTGAATGAGGTGACTTTTTGGTGGATACTGTACCACATAAGTCATATTTCAGTGCCATTCGACATTCATGGCATTGATCATCTTTTCGGTTAAAAACATTCTGGGTATTCCGCCTACGTTGTAAAGTGGCTATTATCATAAACTGCAACCGTGTGGACTTATTTGTGTGTCTCTATTTTAAGGCATCATGTTTTTGTGCTCTTCCCTATCTGGAAACGACGATGAATTTGAACACTGAGGAAAGACTACGTGTCTAAAGTTGGGCACACGGTGTTAGAGTGTTATCCTTCTCTAAAGTCTCACTAAGAGATCCAGAAAAATTTATATGGATGAAGCAGTAAACAAAAATTCACGGTGTACGAGGGCTAATGTTCTCAGAATAAGTGCTTTCCGCATTAAAAATATTCTATATAGTAACATACCATAATGTTAAATGAAACTTTATCTGATACAAATCTCCTGCTTGTAAAATATCCAAAAGCATCTCAAACGTTTTCCATCCTACTAGACAATCTGTTCAGCTTCGAAATTCAGACTAGTAGATAAAAGACAAAGCTTGAATGGCTGATCAGGCTTTCTTAAGGAAATATATATGAGACATTAAGTTCGCGCTCACAGATCATGTAAAAGTGACATACTGATGATGGTCTGAAAGAGTTAAATGAATGTGTATTCTATACAATGAATAATTGTAGCTATTTTGATTACTGTACCCAGAATAGCTTCATTAAATTACAAATTTTCATCCAGTGGTTTTATTCATGGCTCACATAAAAAAGGAGAATAATTCATAACATAATTTTGAAAGTGTTGCTGAAAATAAAAATTTCAGTACCTTCCAGAGCATTAAAAGTTTAAGCAAATATTGGGATAATTGTCTAGGCAATTTTAAATTGACAATTTAAAATTTAATATTTATGCATAAGGATATAAATCAATAAATGTGCTGTTAGTGTTTGGTGCAAATATGGTAAAATTTAAAGGATTTTTTTTTTATGTGGGAACAATATATGATCTCAAATTAAATATTTTCTAGACCCATTAATAAAAACTGTAGAATTTTCCTCTACCACGATGTCGGTTATTATCCAATTTCATCTCAGTAACCATTATTAAACACCGATTGTCTTTGGTGTTGCATATTATTAAAAAATATCAGTGTGTAAAAGTATGGAAAAAAAGAAAACATGTCAGAACAATTTTTAATGCTAATAACAAAATGATCATTTTTTGTTTAGTCACAACTTCATTAAACTTTAAAAGTTCAGTAATTGCAATGTAATATATTAGGAAAAAAAAATTAAAAACTTCAATATCAGTCCTAAATTGAGATCTCAGAACTTTTTTTTTTTTTGCTGAAAAAGAAAAATCCAAACTTTATTTCTTACTTCATGTACTCGTTATAACCGCTGACAGTAATTGTATATAATCTGACGTTAAAAAAAAATAACTGCTTTCTTTTATCTTTACAATTGTATTTGATCAGTATATTTCTAGACCAACTAAGAATTTTTAACTTCCAAATAATTCAAGTTTTTTGAGTAGGTCTTTTGCAGTTTTAAGTTCGGCACGTCTATTGTTCCTTGAAACGTGACAAGCTGTCCAGATTGATCGGCGAATGCCTCACGTTCTTCGAGGTTGATCTGGGGAGGGCAAAAAGTAAATCATTTCTAAGGGAAGAAAACTGAGGGAGAGGGGGGATGCAAACTCTCACAAACACAAATCTTCTATCATTTGATGCACCCAAAAGAGGGGGAAGGTACAAATTGAATTGGTGTGTAAAATGAGTGAAAGTGGAATATATCTGCATTCTGCACCTATGAACTAAAAATTACCCTTTCAATGTTCAGGAGAGAAACTGCAGTGAATAAGTTGGGAAGACAATGGTCTAAGTGTGTCCAAATTTCTTTGACTATCTCTGTTTGGCCTTAAAAATTTTTCTTAATGAGAGTCTGATCATAAAAATCTTGTTATCGTTGAAATAATAAAGGAAAAGATGAAACCTGTCTTGTCCTGAGTATACTAAATACCTCTTTTCAATTAAATTTTTATATCTAAAATTAACTCTGATGACAAAAATCTCAAATGTTCATTTATAGCACATAGTCAAATAAAACCATTTGCTTATTACTTTACCATCTAAGGCTCACACTGAGGGTCATCAAAATAAGGTAAACAGCGCTGAAAAAATGCACATTCACTGCGATGTATGCAAATCACGACGATACAACGCAGCAGTAGCATAGTCATTGTGGAATAACCTGTTATGGACTTACTGTGCAAAATGTTGGATATGAGTAATTTGCAGAAAGGTATGATAATTGGCGAGAGGCTTTCAAGTTCCTCTATGACATAAATGGCAGAAATTGTGGGTGTATCACGAGACACAGTATTGAAGATTATGACACGGTACAACTGTGAACAGGGTGTTGCCTCTAAACGCAAAATGTGTGGACGTCCTACGAAGGGCGGAAGGATTGTACTACGAAAATGTAAGACTACAGAACAACAAATAACTGCTGAAGAAAGAGTCGTAATGAATCCTATTCAGTAATAGCAGTTCGTCGGGAGCTGCATAAAACTGGTATTTATGGCCATGCTTCAATCCAACAGCATTTCATTACTGGTGCTAATGCAAGAAAACGTATCAGACAGTGTACGAACATAAATACTGGAGTTAAAATGATTGGAAACAAGTCATCTGGTCGGATCAATCGAACTTCCTTTCTGACCACTGGTAACGTATACGTTTGGCAAACACGTTCCAAAGCATA
The DNA here is from genome assembly GCA_907164885.2 of Dolomedes plantarius. NCBI lineage: Eukaryota > Metazoa > Arthropoda > Arachnida > Araneae > Dolomedidae > Dolomedes > Dolomedes plantarius. The sequence continues at coordinate 121,616,925 of OU015501.1, forward strand.
CCGTCCCGGCAACTATTAAGCGTGGAAGTGGCTCGGTGATGCTGGGGAATGCTATCGCTTTTTATCCCACAAGACTTTTAATTGGTCTTCAGCGTTCTGTGACATCGGAAGTCTACGAAACCATTCTGTCGGATCACAGGCATCCTATAGTGCAGACGTTATGCCTTAATGACCCTCCGTGTTTCCAAGACAATAGCGCACCCTTGAATCGTGCGATACGCGTCAACAAGTGCTTTGAATACCATGAAGATGAGAAGCACCATTTATACCGGCCACTTCAATGTCCCTTAACATCATGGAACATATATATATATATATATATATACATGGGAGCATTTGGAGAGAGAGTAGTGATCACGCTCACCCCTTCTAACATCACTGGAGCAGCCAAGACTTTAGGATGAGTGGTACAAAACTTCAGCCTCTTACGTACAGGGCTTATATCACTCCATCCGACGTTGAATTAATGCAGTTTAGTTAGACAAAGGTGGGTGTGCATTTCATTAATAAAATGTTCTGCATAAACAGTTAGTGTTTCAATTATTTTGATAACCCTCTGAATATGTTTTTATTCCCTTCAGTAATCTGAAAATGAAGTGTAAAACTATTTACGGAACAAATTTTGTAAATCGTAGAGTGGGAATAATCGGAAGACATGAAAGTAGAATAGCCGCTGAGGTCCCCAGAGCGCTAAAAGTAACACAAAGCGTACTGATTGCCTGCAGGTTTTGATGAAGGTTTCAAGACACACGATAATGTTAGAAGCCAATCAATGGAAGCTTGTTTAAAGGTGCGTCCATACATATCGTGTAACACTGTATCACCTGTCGAATGAGATCATGACACAGAACGATGTGTAAGCCCTCATTATTCATTCGAATCATTAATTTCTACAGTCTTCGTTGTCGTGCTACAGGAAGCGTACGTACTGCTGCATATGTATCACGTATCATTTCTTTAATGTTTCGGTGAATGACTGACTTCAATTAGATTTCGATGCTGTATAGGAGCATTAAATTTTCTGCATTATTTTAGCAGTACTAAATTGACTTCAAAATTTATCATGCTCGAGTAGATAAAAATGATGTATCATTGAACTGCCTCTTTTTTACGCAGGTGAGGAATTTAGAAAGTTTGTGTAACGGACAGTGATGACCAAACTCAAAGACTGATTTTGTGAGGCTTTTTAGCAAATGATTACTACATGTCTGGTTGTGTAATGCAAAAGCACACTTTTCCGAAATGCAGAGTATCTAGTGCACTATTTCTCAGATTGCCAGTTGTGTTTAAATGAGAAAGAAAAGTAAATAAATTTGAGGTGGGGAAGGATGGGTGTTATAGCAGCACCACAACAAAACTTTCAGCTTGATTCCAGTTGGAGACAACGGTCCTCGCAATTCTTACAGGAGACAATACTGACTTTTAAAGCATGACCTGGTGATGTAAAGATACAACTCACTTGTTTAGAAAGGAAAGGTCTGGAGTTGAACTTCTCAGCCAACCAGATGTATTTTTATTAAAAAAGGACAAAGGTGAGAGACTGTGATTGAGTGGTACGTATAAAATTTTTACCAAAAATATTCAGGGAAAGTCTGAAGGAACTTGAAATAAATACAAAGAGGAGCAAATAGAAATATGTATTATATATATATTTCTTTTATACACTATTTTAAACGCATATTTGTGTGCATGAAGCAAATTGAACCACTCTTAATATATTTTTTTACTAGATTAAAAGGAAGAAAAGCTCTATCTAATCTGCGATATTATTTCTATTGGTAATACACCTAATTATCTCATTCTTCAATTACAGAAAGTTATTATAATGGAATTAATCGTAATGAACCTTTCGTCATATTCAGTTTTATTTTTGAATATTAAAAATGCGCTAATTAATGATCAGGTATAGGTCTGAAACAGTCTCGAAGTTGTAATTTTTATGAAGCGGCTTATTATTTAAAGCGGTCATTTATTTTTTAAAAATTGGAATATTAAACCTTTCTTACTTTTAGGGAACTTCATTTGAAATCAAAATTTCAGAATATTAATTTCGTTTGCTTTTTGCGGAGCAAAATTATGAGAAATAGCCTGAAAGAATTAAAAAGAAAAATCTATGCTCAAGGAGCTCTTACTGTTTTGCGGCATAATCGATTGCTCTTATGTCTACATGCTGGGGTACTTAAGCTAAGTTAAGGGGAGAAATTGAGGTTATTTGATTATAGAGGATTTAAATCACACATGCTAGATTGGAAGAACTGATAATGTAGTTTATGGACATAAATAACTTTAAGGTCAATATTTAACAAGTATAACAGGTTTATGACCTTGAACTCGCAGCAATAAATCTAATTAGAAGTTATCGAGAATTACAATATGGGTAAAAGGCATCTACAAAGAATATTCATTGTATTTAACCAAAGAACTTTTATTTTTAAAAGACTGATACTAAGAAATATTTTGAAATATTATAATCAAGTGCCAGAATGTCTTTATTATGAAAGGCAATCCAAAGTGTTTTCTTCTAGAAAAATGCACATGTGTCATTCTACATTATAAAATACTATTTCAGACAACTGATTTATTTTTCACAGGTAGCTTCCATGATATTGCATTATTATTTTCAGTTTCTAATCTGTTTTTCTTAGTTCTGTTTCTAATCACCCTTCTTCGATAAATTTCTTCACAACGTTTCCTTCAGCTTTCAAACGAGAAAAATTTTAAGAGAGAAAAAGAGGATTTGAAAGAGGAGTTGAAAATGTGGTGATATGATGTTAGCAGCAAATTGAGCAGCTTAAAAACAGGTGATGGAGAAAGACAGTGATTGTTTTTCATCAAGTTTTCAAGCTTAAGAAGTTCACGTTCTGTTACAATATCTTGTCGGGTAATTAAATCTCAGTTTCTAATAAAGAGACCTATAAGTCCTTATATAGTGTCCAGATGTTTCAAAAACGTATTAAGGTCTTCGTAAAGAAAAAACCTGTCCAAAAATGTTTGCTGACTCCATAATAAAACTAAAGAGTCTTTGCGTTGCTAAGAAGTACCTTTGTACTATTGAAAAATGGATATAAGTATTATTTTCCGATAAATTTATCATAAAACAATCCAACGTACACACACAACATATTGGAGACCCTACGGGCAAAATATTTGATAAGTGATACGGTTCGTTTGTGAAATATCCTCTGAAACATTGTTTGGGGTACTATGCTAATTTCGGTTGCAATATTTCATGCTTGATAAGGCAGGAATAAATGGAGCTAAATATATAGAGGAACTGTAGAGGAGTTAACATTACACATGAATATATGCAAAAGTACTTGTATCTTCACGCACGAAGAGTGGGCTTGGGTTGTAAACTTACATTTAGTTTACTTTGAAGCAAATTAAATTTCTTTGCTACATTTGCCCGGCAACAACTTGGAATGGAAGACATGAAAAAAAATCTAAAAAGTAAGCAAATTCATATAAATCGTAAATAACGACTTTTTAAAGCTATCATACATACAAGGTGCAGAGCTATTTCAGTTGTTGCCAGTATACTCAACCTTTAGTTTACAATGCCCATTTATCCGTTTCCCTCTTTAGAACGGGAAATTTCATACCCACCATTGTCAGAACGGCCCTTAAGGGGGTTATACAGAGGCTGTTCACACATTTTTTAGACGATGTATATTGTATTCACAAAACTAAATTACATAAAATTCTTGTGTTTTAAATGTTCTATTTGACATCCCTTATTCTGAACTATCTTTCGACACCGCAATTTCCAGGATAATAATGCCTTTTGAAGTGTCAGAAGAGGTATTCTATCCCATTCCTCCTGAACAGCTTTCCAGAGTCCTGTAAGGGTTTTGGAACGACGTTTGGATAATGCAGATTTTAAAAGTCCGAAAGCACAAAAATCCATAGGTGATACATCGGGAGATTTAGTAGGGATATCAGTGAAGGGTATGGCCTTGATACCAGTTTTTTGTTCCATTTTTTTAGGAAATTTACAGTGGATTTTGATGTGTGACTGCTAGCTTTGACCTGAAGGAGTCTCACAGATTGATGGCACTGTGGGTAAAGCGATGGTATTTCATTCAGAAAAATTGGCGATAAAATATGTTTCTGATAGTATTTGGAGTTAATCTTGACATTTTATTCCACTCTCTTTATTTTTAACCTGCCATTATAAGAAAAACCAGCAACAATCATGAATCCCTTAGAAAAACTTTCTTTCGATTCTTTGAACCATGTACTTACATTTTTTTCTCCCCTTTTATGACAATAAATGGCTCTTTTTTTGTTGCAATCATTTAAATACACCCATGATTCATCTATTGTGACAATTGTTTTCCTTTTTTTCTTTGTATAAGTGTTTCTCATATAGAATTCTGCAGCGTGTCCTGCGTTCAGCGATATGATTTGGAAGAAGACGATGCACATTGCGTTTTTTCGCTTTCTTAAGATTTAAATCAACGTTTATGATTTTGTTTACAGTGGACACCGAGCATTTTAATGATTTTGCAACTGTCCTTTGACTAGGGGAATTTCTTTTAACATTAAACAACGTACCTTTGCAATAGTCGAAGATGTCCGTTTTTTCCTTGGATACTTGTTTGGAATTTTTGTCGCACTTGAGGCTCCAATTTGACGTTTTTTCCCTTTCTTGTTGACGATATTACCTATCGGTGCTTTAGATATCACAAAACCATGACTCTCACATCGTTTTTGGATAACGGAGTATGCATATTTCTCTTCGGAAAGAGCATAAATGTAGTCTTCGAACCACTGCTTTGTTAAAAACGCCATTTTGAATAAAAACAAAACTTTCAAGCCGCAGACTTTTAAAAACATAGTACAATTGCAATTATTTCTTTTGCAGCAAACGCATTTTTATTACCGCTTACCAAAATCGTCTAAAAAATGTGCGAACAGCCTCTGTATACAGTGGAATCTCGATCGATTGTTTTCTGAATCGTCGTTTTCCCGTATGTGTCGTTTATTTCACCCAGTCCCGACTATCATATTGCTTTGTTATGTTCCCGGATTTATCGTTTTCCCGCAGTTATCGTCCAGTTCAGTCGGTCCCTTGAAAAACGATAGATCGAGATTCCACTGTATATATATATATATATATATATATATATATATATATATATATATATATATATATATATATATATATATATTCATTTTTGGGCCCATACTCTTGGGATACAGGCTATTCCACCCCGTAAGGGAAAGGTTAATCAGTGACAGGTAATGTTGCCTAATCGAGGTGGTTCAACCAAGACCTCTATTATTCTTTGAACAGCTTTCTTGCCCCTTTTCCTGAATGTCAAACATATTTATAAATCACCATAGAAAAAGTAAAGTTGTTTTAAACTTTTCACCTTATTGTACATTTATGCGTGTGCGTGTGCATTTAGTGAATGTATCAGTCAAGGGTGTATGTTCCATATGTATTTCATGTGTGGCGTAGATCGTAAATTAATCATATTTATTTTTTTTAATGACGCCATTCTGAGATTCATTAGTTCGAACACAAATGATCGATGGATAATTAAAGTGAAAAATTCGTCACCAGCCGAGTAATAGCAATGGCAAAGTGTGACGATTTCCTGCAAATTATTTCGTTCGGTTTATACTAGAGGACGTGGCAACATAGAAAGAGAGACGGGAGGAGTGTGATGAGCATATAGTGATTTACTGGGTTGGTGCGTGCACTTGAAGGATCGGGCAAGGAAGAATTGACTTAACAGAGAGAAGCCGGGGTTCATTGTTAGTTAACGTTCTATTTTCAGATCCGCACAAAGCTCTGGCCGGGTTGCTGCTATTAGTATTAGGCATAGTGAATAAATTCTGCAATTTATTTAGATTAATTTATTAATACATTTTCATTAACTTTTTTTATGTATGTGAAGGCCCTTTAGATCACCCAATAAAATATTCAGTGAAATGCTCTCAGAATACATTAAAACTGTTTTGAATTCCATTACTTAATACCGAGGATTAATTAGTTTAACAAGCAAGCAAAAATAGCAGCAAAAAAAGGTCTGTAGTCATTTTTCGGGCTCTCAACGTGCAACAATTCCTAGAATTATAGTTGTGAGAGAAAAAATAGTTGCTCTGAAAGCCCCGTTTCTTATTTTCGAGAGATAATGGAGTATGATACGAAACTTGATGTGCTGATTTTATTCACTTGTAGTCCCCCAACCCAATGAATGATCTCAGCAGAAAGATTCTTTGTAAAACTCAAATTATTCGGCTTGTAAAAAGGAAAAAAAACCTATGTTTTGATTCATCGTATATCACATGTAAATCTACACAAAGAACAAGTCACCAAAAGAGATCTTATTAAACGATATGCTATTAAAAGATAGGTGCAAATTGCAACTTATCCATGCAAGAACATATTCTTGAAAGGCCCCCTGCGGATCAAAAGAATTTTCCCACGTTGGTGATGGATGAATGAGAGCACAACAGTCATTTTTTGTTACATGAGGGTTAATTATACTGGGACCTACTGCTTACAGCCGATTCCGAACGGCTACAAATATCCATAACAAGAGTGGGACTCGAACCCACAGACTCTACCGGATACCAGCACCCTAGCCATTCGGCCATCTCCTGGCTTCTCACATTAGGAGCTACCAGTTTCATGTGTTTGTACTTTGCTTGTAAATGGTGTAATGCAAACCATTTTTGCACCAAGTTTGTACTTTGCTTGTAAATAGTGTCTACCAAGATCAGGATTCTACTCCGGATCTCTAAAATCTCGAGGGCAACTTTCTACCAACTGAATAATCCCCGTGGTGTGAGGATATGTTATTCTCAATGACTTTCCACTTATAATACCCATTTCGTTTTGAGACCATAACGAAGATTGTTTGCTCATTCATGCTTTTTTAAATTTATGTTAGACGACAATGCATTTTATTCCAAGATGAATTTGGTGCTTTTGTCATCAATTTATCAATCTTATTTCAGTCTGTGCAAATAATCTCCGAAAAAAACAGACTTGCAAACGAAACTGAAAATTTTACCGTATATTTGAAAAGCTAAAAAAATCCCTTTCTGCCAAATTTTTTGACCCCATTCTGCCGAAAATGGGAAATGACCATTAAGTTGCGAAAGTACCCCTGAAAATTAAAATTTGACAGCGTGGGAAGTAAATATCGTGACCAAGTTATCGTGTGATGCTTTCTTAAACGAACTGTAAACGAAGCAATTTAAGGCGTTTTGAAAATCTGCTGTATTTACTTGATTTTGGAACATCGTACTTCTCTAAGTGGGTATTACTCTTAACGTTGTTCTGACCGGAAAAATAAACAACGAAGTCATTTGACAGAGGATCATAATCCGAAAATCCTCATTTACTGAACCTGACAATACGAAACTTGTGAAACAAGGAAAACACCCTCTATTACTCAGCGAATCGAAAAAAAAATTATTACTGAATGCTTATTTATATCTATATATTTAATGGCGAACTTCCGCTCTGTTAAATCCCAGGCCAAAGATTGTAAATAACTATTTGTATCGCGTTAAATATGATTTAAGGATAAAATATTACTTATATAAGTAGATTATAAATTATTAATTAAAACCTACCAGTTGAAATAGGGGGTATCTGTAGGGGGGTTAGTTTGTTTACTGTAATAATATATTTTCATTACGTTTTGAAGAGGCTCTTTAGAGTATCTAATAAAATATTCAATGAAATCGTCTCAGAATAATAAAACGGTCACCTAATTAAATATTCATTTTCATTTCTTTTTTTATGCAGTGTCCCTTTAGAGCACCTAATATAATGTTCAGTGAAATAGTCCCAGAATAATAAAAGGGTCACCTAATTAAATGTTCATTTTCATTTCCTGCATTTATGCGGTATCCTTTTAGGGCACCTAATATAATGTTCAGTGAAATCGTCTCAGAATAATAAAATGGTCACCTAATTAAATGTTCAATTTCATTTCTCTTTTTTATGCGGTATCCCTTTAGAGCACATAATATAATGATCAGTGAAATCGTCTCAGAATAATTAGATGGTCAACTAATTAAATGTTCATTTTCATTTCCTTTATTTATGCGGTATCCCTTTAGAACACCTAATATAATGTTCAGTGAAATCGTCTCAAAATAATAAAATGGTCCCCTTATTGAACGTTCATTTTCATTTCCTTCTTTTATGCGGTATCCCTTTAGGGCACCTAATATAATGTTCAGTGAAATCGTCTCAGAATAATAAAATGGTCACCTAATTAAATGTTCATTTTCATTTCCTTTTTTTATGCGGTATCCCTTTAGAGCACCTAATATAATGTTCAGTGAAATCGTCTCAGAATAATTAAATGGTCACCTTATTAAATGTTCATTTTCATTTCCTTCTTTTATGCGGTATCCCTTTAGAACACCTAATATAATGTTCAGTGAAATCGTCTCAAAATAATAAAATGGTTCCCTTATTAAACGTTCATTTTCATTTCCTTCTTTTATGCGGTATCCCTTTAGGGCACCTAATACAATGTTCAGTGAAATCGCCTCAGAATAATAAAATGGTCACCTAATTAAATGTTCGTGTTCATTTCCTTCTTTTATGCGGTATCCCTTTAGAGCACCTAATATAATGTTCAGTAAAATCGTTTCAGAATAATAAAATGTTCACCTAATAACACGTTCTTTTAAAAAGGGGATTCACGTAATTTGTACTCATTTGCATTAAGTGGGCGAATCCCTATAATGCTGTATAGCAATATTTTGCTCCCCCCTCCCTATAATTCCCGAAAAAATTATTGTGCGTCCTTGAATTGTCACAAGATTTAGATCCACGAGTTGAGGGGCGCGCGTGTGTGTATGCAGAGTCGAGAGCCACCGGATCTCCATTCCACCTCTTAACCTTCACTCGCATGCATCGAAAAATAGGCATTGTGCTCGAAGATACCATCTCGGAGTTTTGATCCACGTTCTTCCAACGAGAGTGAATCCATTTTCTACTCATCCAAAATCAGCTTCGGAGCCAGGAATAGGCATTTTTTATACATAGAAAAAAAAAAACCCTAGCAAGAAACGGAGTCACGTCTCGGGGAACGGAATTTTAAGGTAACTAGATAAAAATGAAAAAAAGAATAATCTCACTGTCTAAAAACTAATTCTGTTGAGAAGGCTTTCGCGCAGATATTTAAGATTATTTTTTTTTAAACTAAAAGCATGTTTTGTTTTGATGCGGAAAAAATTTCTCAAATCTAATATAATATAATATTACAAGACACTTAAAAACTATTTCGGTAAGTTTTTTTTATTTATTTTGAAACGTTTCCTGTCTTGAAAAATTAAAGGCATAGCTGTAGTGATGACAAAATAAAGCTCTTAGGAATCATAAAAAAAAGATTGAGGAAAGAGGTGGAATTCAATGTATATTAATTTTCATGTTGAGAGTATGGAAGGAGAAAAACTGGTAATCGTAAGTTATATAAGCTATTGCGTCATTCCATAAGTAACGCGGTTTTTTCTTATTGGCCAAAAAAAAAATATTAGAATGTATTGCATTAGACTTTGTAAACAAACTGCGTGTCGGTTCTGTTTTCCACACGTGAATTTTAACGTGAAAAAAGCATCGCACAGCAATTAAGGCCTATTTGGCTTTAGGAATTTCACCAGGATAACACTTCTATAGCAGCAATTAATTAACAATGCAAAATTTAGTGTCCTGGTATTATGATTGTAAGAGAAGGCCAAAGATGACTCCTACTCTTTTGTTCCAGGAGTTACACTGCCCTCTTCAATTGTGTGTGGGCCTAACAATTAAAGAGGGCAGTGTAACTCCTGGTACCAAGTGCACTAACTAACATTTTTAACTTTTCGAGGAAAATGCGGCATGGTTAGGACGCAGGTTGAAACACAATTAGGACAAATATCTTAGAAAGTTTTACGAACCTTCCAAAACAGATAGGCCATTCTGGCTAAGTGAAAAAGGAGAAAAACATATAGAAGTAAAACATCAAAAAATGTAAATGAAAATTTTTCACATAGGACAATTTAACTTAGGAGTGTAGTCTATCCTTGAAGATGAAGAACGGTCAGTACGCCCGCTAGAGTTTGATGACGAAAAGCTACGTGCGCAGACAAAGAAAAATTCCAGTTTAAAGATAGAATTTTTATCAGAGCAGCTCAAATTGACATATTCAACTGTCCATCGGCATTTAAAAGTTATAGGAAAAGTTTCTAAACTGAGTTAGCGGGTACCGCACGAATTGTCAGATATGAATTCGAAACAACGAATGGAAATTTGTACTTCTCTCCTCTCTAGGTCAGAAAAAGAGTCATTTCTCAATTAAATAGTCCCCGGTGACAAAAATGGATCCTTTATAGGAATACAAAACGTAAAAGACTGTGGTTGATGAAGAAAAGACGCCATTTGCAACACCAAAAGGAGGCTTTCGTCCAAAGAAGATAATGCTGTGTGTTTGGTGGGATATGGAAGGAATTACCTATTATCAGCTGCTTCCTGAAAATTAAACCATCACTAAAGATCTGTATTGCTAACTATTGACACGACTAAAGCTAAGGAAAAGAAACCTGCACTAGTTAGCACTAGTTAGCACTAGTTTTTAAAAAAAATTAAAATCGTGACGATGTATAGCCTCACACAGCACGAGAAATGCCGCAAAGATTAAGACAATTTGAATGGGAAATTATGACTCATCTAGCATATTATTCACATCTAGCACCGTCAGACTGCCATCTTTTTTGAAGCTTTCAAATACCTCTCAAGAGAAAATCTTTTGAATTCGGAATATGATGTCCGAAGACAGCTGGATTCATTCGTTGGATTAAAACACAAGATCTTCTGTCACCAGGGTTTTGAATGTTTAAATTTGACATGGGAAAATTTTTTAAATAATAGAGGTAATTATATGTCTCATTATAGTTGAATGTGAATTTTTCGCATTATTTTCAAACTTTTGGTAATAAACCGTATTTATTTTTGAATGACTCACTATAAGTAAGTTTATAAATATGTGCAGCTTTTTTTTCTATCACATTCAATGCTGAGGTGTAAAATAGTGCTAGATACTTAATTACGAACGAGAAAAATGTTTACATCTCTTCAGTGCAGTAATCCTCCACTACCTGAGGAGCCCTTTTTATTGATAATAGCATACAGGTATTAGCATACACACTATTGTTCAGAGATCGTCTTATTTTGAGTAAAAACGCATTCCTTTCGGGAGGTCTTCCAATTTTGCAGTGAGTTACACATGCCTTGGCAATAAAACAAATGTTTAACTGAAACCGTCTTGTGAAATTCCGTCCAAGAGCCGCAGTGTAATTTCGAGTGTTGACATCGATGGAATTATTCCTTCTAAAACGTGAACACCTTTTCCTGCGTCTGATTTCTCTATTCCTTTGCTGTCTTGGTGCAAAGCCATCGTCCAGCGATTCAGCTTTCGACATGGAAGGTTGCTTTTTGTTTCCATTACTCCTAGAAGATCCTGGTAATATTCTGTACCTGTTCATTTAAGGCACTTCGTATCTGATCCAAGCGCGCTGTTATAATTTGAAAGATTTTGCTTTAGGGTGTCCGGTACTACGCATAATTTATCACGCCCCTGACTCTTTCAGTACTATGTCTTACATTACAGTAATTGCGCAAGTTGCACAAATCTGGCCCACGAGCATGGCCGCGCATCGCGATGTCGTCCAGTTTTGCTTACATATAATATTCAAACCATGTATGTGTAGTTACTTATCTAACAAAGTCATTTTTTTCTTAGTTTACGGATTAGGATCCGGCGAATCTTTAGAAATGAATCTTTCATACAGAGGTTCTTTTTAATGAAAATCAATATTGAAAATTTGTGATAAAATCGTAACCTTTTCAAAATCTTTCATTAATCTTTCAGTGGTTAATTTGGAGTTGTTCTTAGAATTTCTGGATGGGAGAAAATCACTGTGGGCTCCTTTTGCATATCTCTCAAAATTACGATACCTAGTTGTACCATCTTTCTGTTGCTGCGAGGAATGTAAATTAAACCAATGAGCATTTATATAAATTATACAATACATATACAAAACTTTCTTCTAAAGAGAGATACAATATGGTACGTATCAGGATAAATTCTGAATGTTCAGTCCATTGGTCGGCTTGGGTTTCTATAGCCGTTCGGAATCAGCTATAAGTTGTACTTCCCAGTGATTTAAGTTCCTATTTTGCAAAAGATGACCATTGCATTCCAAACCAATTAAGCAATGATCTAATAAACCAACCTGATTGCTTAATATACCAAATGAATGCTTAGCATGCTTAAGGTTCAACGTATAAAGGTTCTAATCTAGCTGAATGTAAAGAAATTGATTCCCTATTTTTAACTTGATCTAAAAATACGAAAATACAATCCTGTAACTGTATTTTTGATACTTTGTTAGAGAGATTTAGACAGAGAAAACATTATACGTATTTAAAGTACGTACTTTATAAGAAGACCTAGCACCGATGGGAAATGAACTTCTTGATTTGAATTATACGGAAAAGTGAAATCTTGAGAACTATTTGATTCACGAAGTCGGTGCTTTCTATTAAAATGTTTTTAGTGAAAATGCTCATATACAAGGGACTGTTATTCTTTTGCAGAACAAATGTCAGAACTTCACTGTAAAATAGACAAACACAGCCCTTTTCATCAGAAATAAATTAAAAAATCCACAGAATTCGAGGGTAGTTGTAGTACAAAATGTGCATTGAGAACTCTACATGCCTCGTGATCTCCTTAACATCCTTTTGACCCTAATATAAATTTTAAATATTTTTGAGGTGATCCATTTTATTACATCCTCATATGCCAAAGATCACGCTCTTAAGAAATACATTTTTGCTGTATGGGGAATTTCTTTCTTAAAATGCGTCCTCCCAGTAAAACATGTCCACGCATTCTTCCAAGTCTGGAAAGATTTATGAATAGTGATAAAAAGAGAAAGTTATGAAATTTAAGAGTATATTTTTGAAGATGATCGGTTGCTTGGTTCATGGATTGTTAAAGTAATCCTCCTATATATTCTCCAGGTTAAACGCATATACTTTAAACTCGGATTTGAATGACAATAAACTCATTTTACAACCCCTAATTTTGAACTCACAGAATAGGCTGTAACCATATGACGTTATAACGTCACAAGCAAGTCACCCTATTCGATATTTCTTCGTAAAAATATTTTACTCCTTTGAAATCTTTTGGTCATATACAAGAGACTATTCATCGCGCTTTCATGCTCCTTCTCTGTTTGAACTAGGGTACCGAAAGCCAGATCCTTAGCTGATCTACCTTTCTCCTTCAACCGTTTGTGGTTAAAAAAATAATTGTGTACGAAGGGCTGAAGTTTCTATTTTGAAAAATTTTAATAGTGATCTGTTGATACGTACATTCTTGTGCATTTTTGAGATGATCCTCTTGTTCACATCTTCACTACCCTGGTGTGAACCCTTATGCATCAGTCAAATACGAAAAACTTCAAAATTAAAATGTGGCTCAGTAAATCTGTATCTACTACTTCCTAAAGTATTAGATAGAAAAATGATGACCCGTTCCCCATACTCATTCACGTACACAAATTTATATATATATATATATATATATATATATATATATATATATATATATATATATATATATATATATATATATATATATATATATATATACATATATATATATATATATATATATATATATATATATATATACATATATATACATATATATATATATATATACATATATATATACATATATATATATATATATATATATATATATATATATATATATATATATATATATATACATATATATATATACATATATATATACTGTATATATATATATATATATATATATATATATATCCATATAGATATATATATTGTATATATATATATACACATATATATATATATATATATATATATATATATATATATATATATATATATATATATATATATATATATATATATATATATATATATATATATATATATATATAGACACATATTAATGAACACGGTGGAAATAACTTGAGAAGAGGATTTTTTGAGGAATTGATTTCAGACATTTTCCTATTTTAATCATACCATAAAAAATAACTAACTATGATTGAATGACGTTTAAAATTTGATGAAAACAAATACGAGTTTTAAGAATTTCTGCAAAATCTGTTTATCCTTTTGTACTTTTGCTACTTGATAATGATTGTACACCTGTCTATAGAAATACGTATGAATCTTTTTTCCTAACTTTGTAGCTTCACTTCAACTTGGCTGTATTTTTCATTTCTCCTTTTTTAACTTTTACAGTTGGAGCGCACATTTCCTTCCAGGTAATAATTATCCCTTTTCATAATTTTTAACATCGGTGCTAAAGTAGAGGATTTGACATCGATAAATTATAGAGAAATCCGTGTCATAGTATATTCTTAAAGAATAAGGCTGTAAAAATACGTGGAATAAAAAGTTTTGAGAGCACCGTCATTTTAATCCTGTCAACTCCTCAATGAAATCACTGAAGCGTCGAGTGATTCATTCTTGAACTCTCGGACTTCACACTTAAGAGTGTGAAAAGATTTAAAGGTGCAGGGCGTCCCCAGAATTCATTTTGAATTTGTGTTTCTCCTCCTAATAACGAAAGAGGTGACGGGCTGTGTGCCCCAACCTGTCATTACTACCTTTTGATCCATCGGAGCGAGATGATCCATTTTCTGCTCTTACGAGATCAGCTTTTGGAGACGTGATCAGCCGTCAGCGTGCCGCGATAAATTGGGTAAAGGAGGCACGTCCCCGCGAATAAAAAACTTTAAAAAAGGACGGAGAAATATCCGATCGGAGGAAGAGTTCGTACGTGGAAAGATAAGACCTTTCAGGATATTATCAAAGATGGGAAGTGTGGACGCGAGCTTTCAGGTGTACCCACTTGGGTTCTTGGCGCCTCGCTGCATGACTCGAAGCAATTTAGGTCAAGATCAAGTGATAATAAGGTTACGAGGTGAACGGAGAAACGCGGACCGAGGCTTATTTCCGAGGAACATGTATTTTGTGAAGTTATTTCTGTTAGAAGAAATAGACCGGTGATATCGTTGATTGTCGCTTTAACCAATACTTAGAGGTGGGAAAACGGTACAGACTTGGCTACAAGAAGGGGAACAGTCAGGTAGATGAGGTTCACGGTTCGCTTTCCGCTGTTCATAAACATTGAAATGTCCCCGTGTAAGCAACTTGGAGATAACTTTTCGTCGGCCCCAGTTAAGATGAGGCGATATCCATCTCAATGAAAATACAGAGCTTGAGTAATAATTATCAACTTTGGATAATTATTTCTTATAAATTTTGCAATGAAAAAGGTTCATGGCCTACAATACAGGATTTGGAGTTAAAAAAAGAACCACATAGATTTGAGTCTTATTTTTAGATAATTTTTTTAAAATCTGTTTTTAAGTCTTGATACGCTGAGAGTGATCCAGACATTTCTTTGCTAAGCTGAGTAATTCGCGAAGTTAATAGGCTCTCATGTGTTGCTGAGCAGATTATGCTCATTTAATCGCTGACATTCACGAGGAATAAGTAAGTGAAATCCCGAGGAATAAGTAAGTGATATATGTATATATTTAAAAACTTTCAGCACTTAGATCTGATCTGATCTGATCCGATATGACACAGTTGATGAAGTGATCATTACCCATCTATGAGATACACTAAGAGATAAAAAATACAAAATACTGTGACTATCCCGGCATGTAAAGAAAATATAAATATCATCAGTGGTAGTCTTCTAAGAAAGAGATTGCTCTCATGTTGCATATTCGAATACGTCAGTGGTTCGATATTGTACTACAATGCTTTATTCCCTGGACGAGAATAAAAATTTTACGTATTATGCAATATTAAAGGAATATTTGAAACATTAGAACAGTAAAGATTTTAACATATAACTGATTATGGTAAACTGGAGAAAAAGTAACACTGCTGAAATGGTTCAAAAGTGTTTGTTTCTTGGATAGAGATAAAATCCTTGTCATGTGACAATGAAAATAGTCTGATGAAATAATTTTTACCTCTTTAAAGGGAATGGAATTTTCAGAATTTAATAATATTTGAGAGTATGTTTTGACGAAGTAACTTTCAGGGACTTAATGTAAAATGAATTTAACTACCAAAAGAGAACTGAAGCTGAAAATAATGAACGGACTCTGATATGCCGATTTCTGTACAGAAATGTCAAATTATAGCACAGTTTTCTAATCTTGGCCATAATCTTGGTATATGGGAAATTTTTTAATGTTCGAAAATCCTAAACCCGTAACGTTTAGCTGATTACAAAGAAACCCCAAATTAGACTTTCTAGATAAACCTTACGAAATAAGAGGTTATGCAATTATACATAATTAATAAATTTAATCACCGATTTCTTTCCATCGAGGTTATTTCAACACTAAATTCTATGATTCAGAGACTGTTTTGAGGGATTGATTTGTATATCAGTTGACCTTCCAGACCTTAAACCCTAATGTCAATTTATGGGAAATTTTCCACTCAATATTTTACTAATCACAGATTAATGAATGTACATTTTAAAATTGTTTCCACCATTTGAAAATACATCTCTGAGTGAAATGCCCGTGTTTCTTTTAAAAATGATCATTTTATTTTAAATAAATCGTTTTAAAAAGCAATTTTAAATTTGTAACGATAAGCTTCAATAATTTATACCCAGTAGAAAATTAACTGCTGAATAATTTAAGGTTTTACGAAGTACACGTTATTTATTTACACATCTACCTTCATATGCAAAGAACAGAATTAAAAAGTAGGTATTTCCTTAAAAATGTGCTTGCAATATTTTTTTTTCGAAAATAATACATGTAATTTGAAAAGTGCAAAGAGAAAAATGCCGCATAGCATTGCACTAGGATTTAATATCGACGTCGCGATGTCGAGTGATGCACTGCATTAAACGTATTAGTTACAAAACCACTAAATGCGATATAACGTGCGTATTAGGTCCTGGAATATGATGGAAATGCATGTAAGTATCTGGGAACCTGAAAAATGTTCAGTAAATCACTGATTGGGGTCTTTTGATACGTTTCTGGTTTTTTAAATTCTTTACTTCCGAAATCATATTATTATTTTAAATTAGATGCGATGTATTTTATTTTGGGCTCAGAAGTGAAGGCTTAGGATGTGTTGTACTTGTTTGTTTCCAAACAGAAACAAATTAATGATGCACAAAAAAAAAGAAAGTAATTTATGATGTTATCTTTTTTACTATGAGCTAAATTACTGGTATCACACCTTTCGTATCAGGAAAACAACCCAGCAAAACAAAGTATTTTGTGTTTTGACGGAAAGCAGGTCTCAATATTAACGACTGTACACTTAACCCATACTTACCTGTGTACATAAACCATACTATAGCAAAAACTACATCAAAGGACACTCCAAATGTATCGATAAGGATCCATCAGGATTTCTTAATAGATCGGCTACACATTTTTTATAATGAATATCTTTCCTAAATTCCTACATTTCGAAAATAATTTATTTTAATGCAGTGGTAAAGAGAAGTATAAATAGATCCCAAAGGAGAATAGAAACATATCTATTACAGTGTTTAAGAAACAGTATCAACTACTGGGAACTGAATACGATTAATGTTGAATATTACCGATGCCTGTATGTCTCGCATTCTTTGGAGCAGAAATAAATAATGGTTTGAACAGACATAAAAGAAGACTTGTAATGCAGCATATTTGAAGATAGTTGAATTAGCGTTGAAGTATTAGAATACTGGAGGATTCCGGAATGCAGGGGAAAATTACGCTGCTTTTAAACAGGCTGATAGCGTATATTTTGCTTTTTTTACCACGACTAAAATCGTAGATGAAGAGTATGTGGAAAAATAAATACCATCAAAAGAGAAACATAGAATGATTCATAAATAGAATTTGGTAAAAGTGCAAATGAATGGCGATTTTCTGCTTCTTAGATTTGATTGATTTAGCTTTTAATGATTTAGACATGACTGTTTAGAAAATTCATTTGAAAAAAGTAATACATCATAGTCTAAATAAGACGGTGTATAAAGGGATCAAGTTTAGCTCAATGGTGAGGTGCCGCTAAAGTGTGCTGGCTTGGATTACTTAAAGGTCAATATTACCGGAGGCACATTTTCATGAACAGTATTCTGTAATGTATGCCTTGGTACAAAAACTTTATCTAGGAGAACATACGAAATGAAAGAATACTGACGAACACTATCATGTATTCCAATAGTTAATATTTACAGTGAATTGATTTTTATTGGAGGTGCAAGGCCGAACCAAGCCGATGCGGGATTCTGGAGGAAAAATTGAAAGGGCCCCCAATTAAGTCTTTATTTATAAGTATATTACAAATAGAACTAGGGCTACTTTATAACAGCAAATGAACACTTTTAATTTTTGATCATGATTGAAATATATAAAAAGAAAAATTAAAATTTCAATGATATGATAAATCTTTTTAAGAAAAATGAAATACATTTAATTTGGTGTAAGAAGATAAACTATTTTTCTTTCCAATTTATCAAATATTTTCAAAGTATCTATATTATTAAACTATTATTTTCTCTTGTACAATAACCCCGTACTATTTAATTTATCTTTTGACGTCTCACTGTTTTGATAGTATTTAAACGTTTTCAAGACAGAAAATGATTTTCTTCGGATGAAGGAAAAATTGGAATATTCAAAATGATTTTTAAAAAATCATTTCTAAATGTTCAAAAGTTAGGGACATATATTTTTTTACAGAGTAGTATGTGTGGTAGCATGGAATATTTCTTTATATTCTGAAAAAACTGTGAAACTATTCCTCTAAATCAGACGAAAACCTTTGCGAAAATCTTTGAACTTCCGATTATACGTGCCAATTTATTCAGGAGTGCTGAGCTCGAGTAAAAGTCCAGAAAGTACGGATTGTCAAACAATATCGGAAAATGATGTTGAAAAGAACTATTCAGAATGGATGTCAATGAACTTCATACAGTGATTTAAATGCTATTTAATTACAAAAAAATAAAAGCAATCATAAGTTTTTAGTTTTCGTTTGGAAGAAGTCTATGAAAGTTATATTCTTTTGTTAACGAGCTACGTTAAGACTTCTCCTAACAATTTGTATTTTAATTCAAACCATTTTCTTTTGTTAGACACAGATAATCTGCACAAGAATACCCAGGAGTTCAGTAATACATTATATCGTTCTGAAAGATCTCTCTTAATTTTTCCTTTTGGTTCTTTTTTCCTAGATTAGACAAGCCCAAATGAAGGAATATTTTTAAATTTTCTTCCCTGCTTTTTCATTAAAAACTGTTAAAGATCTCACATCGTTTAGTCTCTTTTTTTTACAACAAAAAATTCATCACTGAATAATTTAATGAAACTTCCTAATGATTTCAATTAAAAAAATCAATTGATTACAATGATTTGCTGATAGCAATCCCTTTCTCTAAAGTACTGTTCCCGTATTACTGTCCTTAATGCCATTTCATATTTGAACATTAAAAAAAAAATTGAGTCACAGCTGTTGGATAAGACCTCTTTATATGGCTATATTCAATTTTTGATGCAATAATGGCAGCTGCTTTCTCGACCATCTAAAGTGCCAGATATTTTTTTAATTGTGAAAGCTTCTATCTTCTCACAAAATCACTACAAAATCAGTCAGCAACAAAAAGAGCAACCAACTTATGCATAAGCGTAAAATAAAGTGCGAAATTAAAACTTTCTTTACCAAAATTAATTATTAAAATTAATATCTGACTTTAGCGGTGTAGACCATACTTAGAGCATTTGTTTTCGTATATACGATAGTTTTTCCACGTGAAAATCACGTGAAAATGACGTATATTTGCCAAATTTACCAATGAGCATTATTTTTGATTAAGAACATACGTCATGGTAACGTCATTTTTATTTGTTAAAATATTTATATTCCCCGAGACTACGGCTATTGGAATGTAGTCATTAATGAGTCCTGAAATGCTGACATGTTCCGACATGCACTTACGGTGGTCATATGCTTGTTCTCGATACAAATCCATATATTTGTATTTTCCATTTTGACAAGATATCTAATTTTGTTGAAATGGACTATACTTGTTCTTTCAAAGTACCTAGAATATTGTCTGTGTCTGTCAGTGACGACTTCTGTATTTGCTGGCCGAAGGCAAACCAAATCTTGTTAAAGGTTTATTTTAGCAAATGTGACTGACATATAACATTATTGTTTTTTTTCGCATTATATAAATAAAGTTTCTTTGTTTATCTATTTTTTAAACTCACATATAGATGCCAGGTATTAACTCACATATTTACAATATCCAAAATTTAAAAGATGAACTCTGCTTGATAAAGAGTAACTAAGGCAACTTTATGGTAAATTTTCTTGGAGTTAAATGCTCTCTTTTCCACAAAATCAGAAAATTTTTGTAACTTTTCCTGCAACACACCACGTTTGTGACATGACAGAAGCTATCATAGAGCAACTTATAGATCAGACCAAGACATCCCTAAATAGTTATTTAGCTATGTAGTATTCTCTACTTTAAGGATCTAATTGTTGAAAGTGTTTCTCTAAAATAATCTATACGCATCGGTTTGAATTTAGACCAGGAGATTGCACAGATCAAGGAGAGTGATGAAAGGTCTCCCCGAGCTCTTTGAACCATGCTTGAATAACTATAGCTAGATAAACAGGTGAATTATCTTCTACAGAGACTACTTTACATGATGAATAAAATTTTTCATCATAAATGTTTGAATTTAATCGGCCGTGTTATACAACATTTAAATAATCTCTGTACTGCATTTTATTTCTTCGAAGTATAAGCGGGAAGCAATTTCGTTTAAACAGGAGATGCACATTAAAATTTCCTCGTTCTAAAAATGCTTCTTAAATTGTATATATTTACTTTTTTACAATATTTTTAAATGCAAAAACGTATTTTTAACGCTTGATAACTCTTTTAAAAAAGCTGCTGTGAAAAGTAATATTAAATAAATCAGATATGCCCATAAAATTTTTATTTCAAAAAGTGAACTAATTTATTTAAAATTCAAAAATCAGATACATATAAACTAAACATGAGATGCACTACTTAAAGATGGAAAAAACAAAAGTCATCCAAACACAAGTTATGGTGCAGTTTTTAAGAAATGGTTTGAAAGAATTATGTACACGATTTGTTTACATCACAATTTATATAAAATATGAAAAATTTCAACGTGTTTCTTAATAAAATAAAGTGCATTACTAAACGTTATCTAATATTATACCTTGAACAAGAATACCTAGTTGACCATGTTTAAAACAACATAGCGTGAAATTTCTCGTTGGTTTCTTTTTTCTTTTAATATCAGTGCCTTACATTATCCATAATGTGCACATTGCTCAACTTGCTGTGAAACTACGTTGGAAGAAAGGCTTCAATCAGATTATAGCACTGGCTATGTACACAATCAGGCAATGAATTACAAAATTTTCAAAACACTTTATTATTTGCATCTAGGCTGATAGTATTGATAATATACTGACTGCTTATAATATAGACTTTTTTGTATCACATTTCTGTGCAGAATTGTTAAAAAATTTAATAGAAGAATTTTATCAATACGAAAATTGATGGTAATAAATTTGTTTATACAGGTATCATGCCATCTAATTATTTTTTATTGCAATTTTTAATATATAATAAAATTATTATTCCTAATATATCTAAGCTTTATCTAGTGCAATTACAGGTACAATAAAATTGTTAAGTGCATCGATATAGAAAATGTTGATTTTTAACTAAGAGAGATTTATGGTCTTTTTCTAAATTAAAGCAATTTTTATAGAGCACTTTCTTAATATTAGAAGTCAGACATAAACTATGTTTTCGCAATAAAAAAATCTGAATTAAATTATTTCTTTTTATAAGTTTAACAAAGTTTTTAAATTTCATATTTATTAAATGAAACTTTTAGACAGAAAAGAAAATTTCCTTCACAGCTGTAATAGTTGAAACATGGTAATGGATTTTAATCTCAACGTTACTTTGAAGGTAAATTATTATACTATACAAGACAATACAATGTACTGAATAATAACAAGAGTGTAAATGGATAGTTTCATTTTTCCCATACAAGTTTTTGATGTATTTAAAAGTTCAAAATATACAGACTGACAATAAAGGCACCAAAATTTGATAAGAAATTAAACAGATACTTAAGTAACCTTAAAAATTCACTAAAATATGCATATTAAATAATGTCCTTGTCTAAAAAGCATACAGTTTAGATTATTGCTTCAGAACTAACTAAAAGCTTAAATGTGTATACTTTACAATGACCTTAACACAATTTGCAAGAAGAACTTTAATATTTTAGAATGCAATAATGTCAGGTGATAAGAAATCAAAAGAAAGGGAATATTCCAAAACTTCTTGCTTTTGCTTTCGAGCTCACGGTAACAATCATGCTTGCAAATGCTTTTACTTTAATTGACTGTAATTCATTAATTGGGCAATTACACTAACTCTACTTGATTTAAATAGCTTCTTTTATTTTAAATGTGCTTTC
Source organism: Dolomedes plantarius (assembly GCA_907164885.2). NCBI lineage: Eukaryota > Metazoa > Arthropoda > Arachnida > Araneae > Dolomedidae > Dolomedes > Dolomedes plantarius. The sequence goes on from OU015501.1 coordinate 121,639,560, forward strand.
CGTGCATTCTGATACTAGGCTTAAGAATTTTGGCATAATTAATCGTGTGATTCCGAAATTATTAATAAATCGTGTGATATGTCATTAATTTAGCCCCAAAAAGGCAAACCATTGTCACCCGGTAACAGAGGAAACGACTGGGAAACATCAAATTGTAATAAAAAGGAGGAAATTTAAAGTAGTTATTACGCAATGCATTTTAAGGAGAAATTATATTACTGAGTAACACGTGAAACTTTTTTAGCAGGATATTTTACGATAGCAATACCATGAAATAAAAATACTAAACACTTCTAAATGACCTTAAGTATTCGATTTAATAATCATAATTCAGTATAACTATGCATCAGTTTTGTTGGAAAAAGTAATATGCCAGTCTTTCCAGAACTGTTATGGAAGAAATGTTCACAATTCACAATCAACATATCAACATGTTTTTTTTAAAATTATTATTATTCCCCCCTCAAAGTTTTCAAACTGTTTGGTCTTATATAAAAATGCATTAATTCTTTTTAGGAAGAAAAATTTAAACCTATAGGAAGTTCAATATTTTTTTCATGTAATTTTCTTTCAGAAATACTTTTGGTGGTATCTATAGGGTCCCTTCTCACAAACTCAAACACTATCACATTGTATGCTACATTTAATTATCATCCTCGAATCTATAGTTAGTATTAAACAAATTTTGTCAATGAACAGCTGTGGATAGGAGAATTAAATTCTTCCAACTTCTGATTTTGGTTAATATGTCCCAATTAACAACGATAGGAAAAGATTAAATGTACTGAAAATATATTTCTCTTCACATTTTTTTTCGCAAGTAAAAGAACCTCCCTCATTAATCATACCTTCAGGTTATGCAGAAAAGAAGTTTTACATTCGAATGAAAGTGAAGTGTTTTTCATTTCTTCGTATCGAAGATAAAGAAATGGAAAAAAGATTTTACATTCTACCCAGTATCAAGAGTTTTCTTAAGAGGCTGACAAAACAATTTTTTCTTTCCGTTCCAAACTGTCGTGAGTTGAATTAAATTTCATTAAAATTTCTAACTGTTTCAAAGTACAATTTTATGAGCCACACATATAACTGTACCAACTCAGTTACACGTTTTCACACGTTTCACTTTTATTTTACATTTGAACAACTGGATATGGAATCGCATCGGAGCCTTCAGCTTTCTTGACAGAAGTGCAGTAAATGACTCGAAAAGTCATGTCAGTGTACTTTTAAATAAACCTCATACAGAAAATATCAGCTATTTGTAAACTATGCTGTAACTCATATAAATACTTAGTAATAATATGGATCATAATACATCTTAGTTTTGAGCACCAAACCCAATTTGTATTGCTTGGGTAAGCAGTAAACAGTTAAACAGAAAAGTACTAAAATGTGCCAAATTTTTTTTAATATATATATATATATATATATATATATATATATATATATATATATATATATATATATATATATATATATATATATATATTTATATATATAAATACATATATATATATATATTATATATATATATAAATACATATATATACATACAAAGAGGTAAGCAATGATAAGTAATCCTACCTTAATATCCCGCGGTAGTTTCGTTGGAAGAGACTACCTGAAATTTTTTTAATTCTTGACCGTATCCGATATCCGTCCAATATTCTCCGATATCCTTAACTTAAATTTAAAAATTTTCCATATAAAATAGGCATTGAAATTTGAATTTCGACATACAATTTTTGATTTGTGAAATATTTCTGAAATCAGTTTCCGAAGTTTATTCAAGAAAACACATTGTGCATTAAAACAAATGTTAAAATCAAAGTTATCTTTTAGTTTTCATATTTTCATAAAAAGTTCAGTATTATTTATTTTTATTCGGTTATCCGGTATCTGACGGATAATTTTAAAATTACTATTCGATAACCTAATTATCAAAAAATCCAGATATTTGGAAACCCTAGTTTTGAAGAAGTTATTTAGTAAGTTCTTTCATATAATGAAAGGAGTTTTGTAATAAAGAATTTAATGATGATTGAAAATTAGACTTCTTTATTGCTTACCATAAATATAAGCTAAAAATCTTTTCATTTAATGTCTCCTTCAGTTATAAGATTTATGATTAAATCGGGATAATACTTTTAAATTGAGTTTTATTTATTTCCGGTTCTAACAGCTTTTTATTAAACGGACAATAAATATAAAATATTTGTAAGATTTAAGAGCTAAATAAGTTCTGCATCCATGATTGCAACACAACTATCTTATTATTGGATCATATACAGTAAAATATTTGCGAGATATTGAAATACCGTGATTAATGGAAATGAAGTTTGAGATAAATATTATTGCATATACCGAACTCGGATGATTTGAGAAAATGGATTATCCTTATTGGAAAGCGAAACATAACTCGTTACGCTCATACGAGAGTTTAGTTTTATAAATTTTCTCAATGGAAGTCGGTTTCCACCTACAGCGCATAAGTTTGGGATTGTCAGGTTGTAATTAAAATTGATTCATATTTAGGTTGACTTCCCGGTGATCACTTATGACATATTTGGTGAACATACTCTTGTAAATAAATGAATAAACTCAGTGCCTAAAGAATTTATTTCATCATATAAGCATTATAATAATTCCATTGTTCAGTGACAGCTTAGCAGAAAATAATTATTATTGAAACGTCAGATAAATTTAAAAATAAACAGCTCAAAATTTCAGTTTTCTATGTCTTCCCTATTCATAAAAATATGTGCTAATAGAAACAGCTGAGGAAATATTCATGAAACTTAATTTTAATAAAATGAAAGCAGCGAAAACCTTAGAAATGACTTATTTTCATTCCGATGTTTTCTCCTTTATGTTAATGTAGAGTTTTGAAACCTTACCCAAATGAATTTTATGTTATTTTAAAGCCGTGAAATATATAAATGTAAGAAGGAGAATAAAGTGAAAATAAAACGTAGGAAATTCAGACTTGAATATTTACAAAAAAATACTCAAAAACAAGTAGCTAACTAAATCTATGACAGAAATTTTAATTTTGAAGTGCATTAATAATGCTTATTATTTAAAGTATTCGTTTGCTTCAATGATGGAAGTTGGTATGCATACTTTCAAAGAAGATTTGACAATTTCAAACAATTATTAATTAATTCAAAAAATTACAAAATTTACAAAATTAGTATTCGGTGTTAAAATTCTGGATTATGTTATAGAATAAAATGGTTCAGAACAACCAGAAAAAGTTTAGAAAATTGACAATTTTTACATTTTCTGTAAATTGCGGAAAATGAAAGACTTTAAACATTACTTTGAAGTTAACACACATGCTACACAGAAATATTATACATCCGTACGACTTACAGAATTTAAGAATTAGAAATAAATCACCAGAAATGCTTGTAAGTGATATTCATGAAATTAGTTTGAAAATGGTTCGACCTGAAAAAAAATGCTCCTCCCCCTCCAAACAACAGAGGCCAAAAAAAAAAAAGATAGCTAATGAAATTTTTATGAGCTGTGTTTCAAATTTATCTTTCAAATACTCTATCAGTCAGAAAATTTTTAACAAATATATTAAAATAGCTCGTAAGAAATATACATATTAATTTTCAATCAAGAAAAGAGTTCTTTTTAGCAATTACACTATTCGTTGGCTTAACCATATTTTTCTTAGTTTTTAAAAAATATTTCAGTCAGTAAGGAAAAAAAATGTAGAAATGCCCCTACTGACCATGGCAAAATTTTCATATAAGAAATTTTATTATTTTACGAGACGTCATATTTAGATTCTCTATTTATAATTGTTTCCATGACCGCATCCCTCTTCTGTATTTATCTACGTTATACTGACATGATTTGATTTTTATTTAAAGGGATTATACACATGTAATAAGACAGAGATGTTTTGAGGTTTAAGATTGTAAACATGTTATTCTTATAAAATATTCCTAATACATCTTTTACAGAAAATAACTCTTTTTTTCTTTTATATATATATATACACACACACACACATATATATATATATATATATATATATATATATATATATATATATGTATACATATATATATATATACACACATATATATATATATATATATATATATATATATATATATATATATATATATATATATATATATATATATACGTCTATATATATATGTATATATATATATATATATATATATATATATATATATATATATATATATATATATACGTCTATATATATATGTATATATATATATATATATATATATATATATATATATATATATATATATATATATATATATATATATATATATATGTTTTCGAAGTATAGATTTTGGGTAAAGGGATAGTTTTGAAGATGCAAAGAAACACTAGATTTGTCTATTCCTGATGATACAAAGTATCATCGACTGTAAACTTACTCCGAAATGCATCATTTTAGGAACATTTTATAAAAAAAATAAACTACTTGCTTCTACAGTTCATTATAATCCTCAAATAATGCTTAAATGGTGTTAAAATCAGATAAATTCTGCTGCCTTTGTTATATTGGAGTAGACATTGCCAATAATAAAAGATTTTATAAATAATCAGTTTTTAAAATATCACCTCTATAGATAAATTAACATGCAAAATTTTGGAAGAAAACTAATGAAGTTTTGCTTTTGCATGCTGACATGCTATATTACGTCTTCAAGAATAAAAAGAATACGAAAACAGACTAACGAGAATAAATTACTTTATTTGGTAGAAAAAAGTTAAGTACTAGTGGTTTCTAGGCATTTCAATTAAGCTAGTTATTTTGTTTATGCAGTGCTGAATTTGACTGATGTTTATGCTATCGTGTGTGAGCCACATTTCAGATACGCGCATTAAGGAAAGGATGAAAGAAATTAATTTCATAGCTTTCTCTTAAAGTGAAAGCTTGATATTAAAGGGAGCTTTTTTTTTGCTTCAACTCAAACATTAGTAACCCAGATAAAAGATGAAAATATCTGAATTAAGTAGAAAATGTAATTAATTTATTTTTTTTTAAATCCTCAATATATTCTCGAATTTTTATCTGAAATTTTGAAAATCAGCTTTTTGTTTAGTAATAATTTAAGTTTAAGAGCGTTAAAGAAAATATTAAAGTTATAATTGTTTTATACGTTATTATTTTCTAGAAACATTTGATAAGAAGAAAATGCCCTAACAATAATAACTGTCTTCAGTTGTTATAGGAAGTAAAATTCTTTAAGGAACCTTATATGAAAAATTAGCGGACTGTTGATTTTTATATACAGAATATATTTTATTAATTTACACCATAGTAGGAACATGTTTTTATTAATTTTGTGTAAACTATAGTATATATATGGGGGCATAAGTAAATTTTATTCCTTGGATTCAATTTTACTTTTATATTTGTAGTCAGAACTGATAATCACATAAGTTGTTACACATAGATTCTGAGCAAGCTCGAACATGTTTCTTTAGTTACACTTTGATATTATTTGTATTCGTGCAGGTACAGAAACTATTTATTCCTATTTATGTTCATTACGAATGCAAAAGTTTCCAAGATTCCGTTGGTAAAGGTTGCATATCATATAATACAAGAAAGTACTCAGTTCGTGATGAAGAAAATGATGAGTGAAGTGATAAATTTAAAGTTAAATATCTAGGGAGTGAATGTACAGAAGATGACCTGGCTTATTGTATTAGCAGTAAAATCGTGCCAAAATATAAAGGTAAAATAGAACCTGCCTGTTAGAGGATGACAATTAAATGTAACAGAATCATGATAAAGATATAAACGTCAAAAATAATATATCTTAAAATAAATATTCATAATCATGTTTTCTTTCTTTTGTGACAACTATCAAGTATGTAAAATAGAGTGATGGAATTAGCATTAAAAGAGAAAAAAACTTTTATATATTTTGCGTATTTAATTCTGACCAATTTACTTTTCTCAAGAAACGTAATCGTAAACTAAAAAATCTAAAACTAAATATTCAGGAATGTGAAACACTAAATAGAGGCCGAAGATTTTGCTTTAATGTTGAAATGAATTTAAAAATCGAAAGATAAAATGGAATTTTTATTTGAAGAGAATATATAAGTTTAAATTTTAGGCATATTCATCCTGATCAATTTACTGTTCTTAAGAAATATATTAATTTTATTCAATTTTGATTCTTAAATGTGGGTCAATAAACATGAACTCTCGCACATGCATAGCTCCGTTTATACTGAAACCCACACGGTAATCTCCTGATTCCTGAGCTTTAGCTATTGATATTTTACTCAAAAATGCTGAATAAAAACGTTGAATCTAGGTTATAAAAACCAAAGAGGTAAAGAGATCTTTTGAAGAAAATTGTTAGAGGATTGCATTCGTGTTGCGTTGCTATCGATTGTATTTACAACTTAATTTATAAGTGAACTGTTTTCCATTCTTTAAAATAAAAAATATTTTCTTTGAAAGATTATGATAATAAGAATTATTTAAATAATGTAGTAAATACTGACTTTGTGTCATATTTCTATTTCTTTTGATAATAATGCACACTATTAGATAACTGGATGATAAAGCAAAGAAAAATAAATAATCTTCAAAAACCTTTATATTCAACTCGCAAATTTTCAGTAAAATTTGATCTATACTTAATATGAGAAATATACCAATACTTATTCAGTAAAATAAATGCCTTCAACTTCATTAATAACGGAAAGTAAAGTGAAATAGTTTTGTTTTTATATTTCGGATATTACTCATTGGCATATAAGATAAATATAATTGTATAGATATCGGTTAAAATTTTTCAATCCATAATGATACATTTTCGAAGCTTTTTTAAACGTATGTTTAAAATATTAATAAGAAACTAATTTCTCTTTAATACAGAAAGAAATATATGAACTAATTTCTCTTTAATACAGAAAGAAATATATGAACTAATTTCTCTTTAATACAGAAAGAAATATATGTAGTGATATAGTTAATTTTTTTTCTAAAACTTAGGAATACCCTTCTCACTATGTAGCGGGCATTAAGATAAACGATTACAGTCAGAAGTCATTTTTGTAATCAAGCAGAGATTTTGTTTCATTCATTGCCTTGACAGGATAGCAGGACTTAACGATGATGGATAAAAAGCATAAATTTTTTAGACGCGTGGGGAGAAGAACAGGAAAGTTTATGAATTTAATTACTTTTAAGGTATCCGACTACGTTTAAAACATCGATTTTGACGAAAATTCCGAAATTGTTTTAATTCCTTTTTTTTTAAAGATTGTAAATTTATGTTTCAAAATCTGCTTTTATTTTTTCGATACGATCATTGTTTTTTATTACTGCTATCAGTAAAAGTCGAAATGAAATTAGGGTGATTTAAAGATCAGCAGCAGCAATGAATTTCAATACAAGTTGAAAACTTTAATCGCGTTTTCTGAAGAACTTATTTTTCACCAAAAATGTGAACGACTCTTGTGATAACTAAAAATCTAACCATGAAATTTTTTAAGTATGTTTTTCATAGTACTAAGAATGTAATGGACCACAGATTTGGTTCTAGGTATATTATTTGTTGATTTATAGCTACATTTATTAAAAATCTGCTATAAATCAACAAATAATATACCTAGAACCAGGGCAGGGACCACTTGCTTCGATGTGGGGCCCTCCGCGGACACACTGTGTTCTCGAGGTATTGGGAAGCAAGAGAACTTTTAAGGCAATGACTTCGGTCTTATACCCTGTTTTCAGTTTCGCTATCTCATGTACATGTTTATATCTTTGTACTGTCATTTTATCTTTTTATATGTATTGGTATTTTGCCTTGCCATTGGAAATAAAAAAAAAATTAAAAATATCATGGAAAATTACTAAAATTTTACATGTAATTGCATATAATGACCTGTATTTTTTTAGATTTTGAGATATCGATTAGCTTGTAGGTCATTACACTTAGAAGGTACTTACGTACATATGACAAGAAAAGGTTAATGTTATATGCATAATTTTTTTGTTAGCGCTAGAGCCATTTTTGTAAAAATTTTGCTAAATTTCGACCCAATTTCCTCAATTTTGTAAAAATTAGCATAGTTAATGTCTATTTTTTTCATCATTTTCGAGTTTTAGTGCTATATTCCTTCGAAAAATATAAATTTTCGCAAGTACAGTTTTTCAAAAAATGCGCTCCGAACGATGTCGGATACCCTAAGAAAGGGTATTTTTAAGAAAGGGTATTTTGAGGGGGAGAGGCATTTAATATATATTTTTAGGGCAGAAAAAAAATAATCTTTTGTTTTTTTCTAATGGGAAAACATAGAATTTTGAAAGGTTCAGAGCTAAAGTTCTAACTATATAATATTGAATTATTAAACAAATCATCAAAATTCAGTCAAAAAATTAAAATTTTAATAAATTGTTTTTGAAATATATCTTTACAATATTATAAATTGTGTTAATGAGACTGAATTATACTAATTACAAAATGACCTATGCTCTTGAATTATCCATAGAGATATGTTTCATTAATCTATAACTATAAAATCTATAACTATAACTATAAAAAATATAATATATAGTTTTATAGAAAATATAAAATATAGTTTTATAAAAAATATAAAATATAGTTTTATAGTTATATAATAATCTATAACTATAAAACTATGAAATCTATAACGCGAAAACTAAACTAAACTAAACTAAACTAAACTTAAAAAAAATATAAAAATAAAAAAAAAAGTTTCATTAATGGTATAAGAAATGTGTTATTTGAAGGCAAAAAAAAAAGGTTCTAAACTGGTGCTTTTATTCAATTATATATTAATATCATCGGAAATAGAAGCATAATACAGAGTTAGTATTTACTACATTATTTAAATTACTCTTATTACAATATTCCTTCAAAGAAATGTTTCACATTTTAAAGAAATGCATTTTTCTTTCATATAAATTAAGCAGTAAATATCAGATAAAGTAGAAATAAGTATATATATGTAAGTATTATCAGCAACGGAACACGAAAGCAATCATCTAACAATTTTTACTGCACTCTGGAAAAAGGATTTTCTTCCAAAGAGCTTTTTACCTTTTTTTTTATTGCATAGATTCAACGTTTTCATTCAAAATTTTTGAGTAAAATATCAATGGCTTAATATCGGGAATAAGTGGGGTACTGTATGTATTTCAATATAAACGTAGCTATGCATGTGCGAGAATATATGTATATTGACCAACATTTAAGAGCGAAAACTAAATAAAATTAATATATTTTTAAGAAGAGTAAACTGATCAGAAGGTAATATGCGAAAAATATAAATATATATGTTCTCTTCAAATGCAAATTCCATTTCATATTTCAGTTTTTAAATTCTTTTCTACATTAATGCAAAAACCCTCGGCCTCTATTTAGTGTTTCACATCCTAAATATTTAATTTAAGATTTTTAGTTTGCGATTACATTTCTTGAGAAAAGTAAATTGGTCAGAGTTAAATACGCAAAATATATAAAAGTTTTTCACTTTTAATGCTAATTCCATCACTCTATTTTACATACTTCATAGTTAATACGAAAGCAAGAAAACGTGTTCATAGAAATTATATCTCAGAGAGCATTTTCCATATCTAGTAGGCTTAAGTTTGTCTCTTGATTTTTAATGCCTAATGAGTTATAAAAATAACTAAATAATTTTAAATCATTAGTATGATGTCAATGAAAATATCACACTAATTTTCTTATTTTGTATATAACTATCAGCACAACAGCATATTAATTCCACTAATAGTCTAAATAAATTTTCTTTATTATTAGCGAAAAAGTGCAATTTTGTTACTAGAGAAATATTACAGAATTCGTAGCTTTAATATTGATGTAATTCAGTAATGGTTTTCTCAGCAGTTAAGAAAAAAGTGTGTAAACATTTTAACCTTTTAAATTAATTAAAATCTTGATTTAAAGACTCATCTTAGTTTAAACAAAAGTATCCGAATATCAGCTATTTGTTAACAAATATTAATTTCTGTCTGGTAAAAACAAATAAAATAAAGCATGAAAAATCCATATTTTGGATATGTAGGATAAAATAATTTGTTTAAGTCCATTGGCAATTTTTATTCTTTTACAGCTAAAACTACAAAATTGAGACCTGACTAGCACAATAAATATGATTAAAAGTGAAAGCATTTAAAATGTGGCCAGGTGTTTACATGTTATAATAGTAAAAAATTACTTTGTTATTTATCCTTTTACTCTTCTATTATAATCCATGTTTTCCTCTTTTAAAATAGATATTTAATTCTTATTGTTTGTTAAAAACAGGACGCGCAATAAATATACCTTGTTTTAACTTTTACCCTTATTAACATGGACCCTATAAGTTGATTAAAATGCAATTTACTTTTTCTATTGTATCGTAATGTATTTTAAAGTTCAGAATTCCCAGTATTTACAAAAACTTAATCCCATGATTTTTATTTTTAACAGATATTAAACATTATGAGTAATTTTCCAGCAAAAGTTTTATTGATTAACCTTCCAGCAAAAGTTTTATTGATTGATAGCGTTAATATAACAATAAATCATTACTACTTGCTCAAAAGGACTTTTAATGTGGTTTACCGGGGTAAGAAATAGCTATATATTTAAGTTGCTAAGTTGACTTTTTGGGCAGTCCGTGAGAGTAAATAACTGCATCAATTTGCTTAATTTTCGTCGTAAACGAAAGATTGTAACCTGTAGATTTGTCAAATTTGGTTTTTGTAACCGCAGTTCCTATTAATTAATGATAATTTGCAATTGAAAATTGATTTCTGCGCAAATCAGTGGCATGTTTAAATCTGGCTTTAGAAACTCACTGTTTTTGCATATGCTCAGTGACACGTTTTAATGATAAACACGTTTATTCCGAGGAGTCTCTCTAGATCGCTCTCTGCCATTTTAATTTTATGATAATTATGTTTGTGAAATATAAGATTAAACCTCATGGAAATTTGTTTATTTCGTGCTATTTAACTAGCGATAATTTGCAATTAAAAAAATTGCTTTCTGCGCATGCCCAGTGACAATTTTAAATCTGGCTTTAGATATTCACTAAGCACGAGGCCTTTTAAACACTGTAAGGTATACATAAGATTCGATTCACAAGAATCGAACTTTTGAGTGAATGAATTAAAGAAGCTGCTTGAGATATGCTAATTTCGGCATACGCGTTTGGTATAAATACCATGCAGCTTGATTAATAAAAAGGTTGTCGTTAAGGTTGATAGATAAGCGAGTTGGGGGAGCTACGAGGTAAGTAGCTCCAGGTTTTAACCGGCGCTAGTGCTTAGGGGGCCCAAAGTTTACGTGATAGAACTGCTGGTTTGACTCTCTGCTGGTTTGTGAGTATTTGCAAAGTGTATTTCTATTGAATGCTAATATATATTCCGTACAAGTAGTACGTATGCTTATTGCTGTAAAAGCAAATTCTATATGTGCAACGAATTCAATAAACATTGTTTCATGTATAAACCGTGTTTGTATCAAATTCATTTAGAGTGCCACTTCAAATTATATACACCCAAGTCTGGGTAGAAGTGAGCTATACTCTACAACACATTAATTTGTTTCTGCGCATTATTATGATTTTCAACATTTGAAATGATGTGTTGAGTATAATTTGTGTATTAGTACATTTATTTACTATCTGGCCGTCATGGTTTAACGGGTACCAACTAGTAGGAGAAAAGTTATTTAAAGAAAAATTGTGTTTAAAATTCAAAGAAGAGGGAAATTTTTTATAAAATAATGAAGTTCGATACTAGATAGGGGAAATTAACTTCAATATTGCCATATATCAACGGTGTACAAATGCGTCTCTTCTTTGAGTCAAGTGTGGCTCCCATTAAAATTTTAGTTTTATTTTTTCCCCTGAACTGTTTGTAGTGCGCGTGTGCGCAAACCGTATTAACCAGTCCGTATGTTGGAGGGGGTAGTAGCGGTAGTTGGAATTCAGCGCTCTTGCATATAGCACGTATGTACTACATGCATTTACACTGCTAGGGCTACTTCCTACTTCGGACGATTTGTGCAACCCCGACCCGCGCAGAATTTTCAACTTTGTGGGTGATTCCACAATGAAGTTCGTGAAGTCGAAACATCGTTCATAGTTGACCAATCAACATCTTACAGAATTTCTGGCCAAAGATTGTCATTAGATGTAATTATAGTTTTTATTAATAAATATATTTTTATTATATTTGATTTTTGTTATATTTGATTTTTATTATATTTGAATTTTATTACTAAAATTTTGAAATAATTATTTTCTTTTTCATAATTATATTTTTTATATGTGTTCTTATATGTGATTTGTAAAAATATGCGATTAGATTAAATAAAAAAAATTGAATTTGTGTATCTACGTGTGGCTCTTTATAAAATACATGGTGCGGCAGAAAGAACGTTCTGATTTGGAACGTCTATAACAAAAATACAAAGCAAGATAGAGAAAGAAATATTTTATACCTGAGAAGTACACAGTATGCTATTGTCATCCATTAAATTTTAAAGATTACATGAGTTAAATGGCGACCGTCATTTTCGATGCAGTTTTGAAGTCTCTTTCGGAAATTTTAAAATTTTGCATGGATCTGCAGATCATGTCCCGGGGAATCGCCGTGATTTCTTGCGTAATTGTTGCTTTGAGTGCTTGCAAATTTTTTTCTGTTACCCCGGCCAAGCACCGAATGCAGCAAAACATTGCGCAACGTTTCTGTTGCTAGACGTTGCGCAATCAAAATGTTTTATCGTGGAAAATGGTGACACATTTTGACTCGAAACGCTAGGTTGATTTGATATTTCAGCATTAGTAAGTAAGAACACGGGAATTGAAGAGTTCTGCAGTATTTTGTTCTTTGTTGAGGGAAGTGTTCAATTTTGGGAAAGTAGTTTGGTCATAATTGTCGGTGATATGGCAAGTAAGGAAGTAGAAGTAGCTATTCTTTTGTGGCAATTTATATAATTTTTGGATGAAAAACCAGAAAAAAGCTGTTGGATTCATCCAATCAATAAAAAAAGAGACATTAACAGTTTTATTAAAGAACTTAGAAATGACCCAGATAAGTTTTACAATTATTGTAGGTTAAGCATACCTACGTTTGATTATCTCTTGGGACTTGTTGAAGACAAGATTCGGAAAAAGAACACCAACTACTGGAAGAGTATACCCTTAGAAGAAAGGTTTTTAGTAACATTACGGAATAACTTTTAATAACATTGTTGAATAACAAAAACTTTTTGTTTTGTAAACGTATTACTATAAAAAGCAGTAACAAAAGAAAAACAAATATAGCTAAGTATCTACTTTTAAATCTAAGAAAAACATAACTTATAAAATATTTAAAAAAATCAATATAAAAAAATGTAACCGCAAATTTTTTCTCTCCTTCTACCAATTTTGCCGCCCCTCAAATTTGCCGCTCTGGACAGATGCCCTGTTTGCGCCCCCCTAGATCTGGCCCTGAGTGACGTAACCCTATTTTTCTTTCTTAACAATATTTTAAAAATGGGGGTGTCTGGATTACTTGAGGGCAAGGTTTATTCGATTAAATGTGATAAATTGGTGTAGTACATACCTGAAATATTCAATTCTTCAGCTATATCTTGCCAAATTTTATTTATAACATCTTGGTTGTGGTGGACCATAATCATAAAAAAATCATAAATTTCTATTCTTGCGTGGACAAGAACTATCAACTTGTCGGCATCAACTTCCATTTATTTTATTATAATAATGCAAAAATCCTCAACACGGAGCATTAATGAAAATAAAATGCACGTGTTCCTGCACATGCGCAGATCAAATGTTTCACCAGCAGTGTGTCGAGAAACATCGGTGAAAGAAGCATACACTTTTGTTGCAGCAACGTTTCCGAAATGACGCGACGTGTTTCAAAACAATGTTGCATCCGATGTGCAGCACTCTCCTTTGATTACATTGCAGACGATGCGTTGGATACAGAAAGCTATGAACGGAAACGTTGCGCAGTGTTTTGTTGCATTCGGTGTGTGGCCAGGCTTAGGCTATCTCAAATCAAAAGTGTACCAACACCGACCAACAAATTTGCAAGCACTCAAGGCAACAATTACGCAAGAAATCACGGTGATTCCGTGGGACATGATCTGCAGATCCATGCAAAATTTCCGAAAGAGACTTCAAAACTGCATCGAAAATGACGGTCGCCATTTAACTGATGTAATCTTTAAAACTTAATGGATGACAATGGCATACTGTGTACTTCTCAGGTATAAAATATTTCTTTCTCTATCTTGCTTTGTATCTTTGTTATAGACGTTCCAAATCAGAACGTTCTTTTTGCCGCACTCTGTAGAAAAGACCGTATTACGTCTCTGCTTGGCCTCATATGTGTCCACCGCAGCCATCTATGAATTAATTGTAAAATAAAATCAGTAAGAATAGACTCAGTTAGTCAAACAGTTAATATAATTCAGAATTAAGACACAACTCCTCCACTTTTGGATGTGATATTGAAGAACGTTTGTATCATAACATAGTTTATCATAACAAAGAAATGAATTCTGAAGTATATGTGCTATAACTTTCGACTACATTTATCTTTGTGTATTATTGTTAGAAGAACTCAAATAAAGTAATATAAAAAAAGCCCGAATTTTCCTACAAATCGCTTTATTGTAAATTATTGTCAAGATTACACAAAAAGAAAAATTATATAAGACACATCATTATACACGGGCTAATAGAATTAAAAGATTCTAAGCTAAAACATGTTGATCATGTGAACCGTCTTATTTCATTTTTTTTTATAATGAAATTCCACATAACCTACTTACTGTTAATAATTTTTTTACGACTTCTCTTGTGTCAAATAACCTGCAAAACTCTCTGAATTGTTTTAGTAAAATTTAATGCAAATTTTTAAAATGCTATGGATGGATTTTAAAAATTGAAGTAGAAGCACAAAAGAATAAGAATTATCGATTTATGGCAAGATGAGCTGTAGCCAGGAAAGGAGGGAATTTTAACGAGTCCCAAAAACTAATGACTTAAGATAGTAGCTTAATAGTTATTTTATAATATATTTTACAAGACCAAAAAAAAAATACTCTACTATTTATATACTTTTATTCTGTTAAAATCTCTGCGATAACCTGATATTTATATCTCGTACTTAGCAGCATTCTTTGTTCTGTATATACACCTCATTAATGGACATACGTGGCAAAGGAAAAAATTGTCCGTAAAAGAGGGGCCTATGGAGCAATATTTCTTCTTTACTTTGGAATTCTTCTTTAATTTGGAAAATAGCTTAGAAATTACTAATCGGTCTTTTTGTACTCTAGTATTATAATTATGCCTCTAGTTGTTGCTTTTTAAGACTAAAATTGCAACAAGAATTTATAAGCTTTTTGTGTATGTAACATCTAGTGATTGAAACCTTGAAAACTTAAATAGTATCCGAACAGAGATTTTTGTACCAATGTTGAGAATTGTTAAAATTCTGTCCGTGTCTACATGTGAGAGTGACTGCTAAACAGGGGTTCGAAAAACATTTTTTTGGTACTGGGGCATTTTTTTTTGGGTGTGTGTGTGTGTAGGGGGTTTTGTAGGTGGAATTTACACGCTTCCACAATCGATGGGTTCCGCATTTCATCCAGGATGTCAGTTAGGTGGGCTGTACTATATTTTAAACACCTCATTCAATGTGTGACACGGTTGTGTTGCGATTTTAATTTAACTATTTACGAATTCTTCAATTTTTCTTACTTTTTCTCAATTTTTACTCGCTACAATTAACGCGAAAAAATAAACGAGGGTTAAAGCTCCAAAAATTGTGTAACAGTGCCTGCCGCGACATGAAAACAGATATGTAAAAACCAGCTAAATAGAGGAAATCAGAAAGGCACAAAATGCAACGTTTAAAAAATCATTTTAAAGCATAAAACATTTTGTTAGAACACATCTGGCTCTATTTGTTTCTTGTCAGAATACAGAAACTAGTGATCCCTTTTCATATCCAGACCTACTTATCTTTGGCTCAATGCTTCGAACAAACAGCTTACAGCAAAATTCTTGAAGTTTTTATACAGTGATATATTTTCCTGAATTTTGTAAATGTTAGAAAATGAGATGCATTTTAAATTTAAATTTTATTGTTTAATAATAAAAGGTAGATTTCAGGAAACTTATAACATTTGAAAACACATTTTTCAACTAAAGATGTTAGAAATGCAGGGTTCTTTTCTCTGCCATATTGGTAAATACACCAACGGGGATATTCCATTGCATAGAATACTGTATACATATGTTTTGAAATACTTTTCCTTTTTCTCTATGTTTGCGAAATATATTATTTATCGTTCGACTTCAAGCGAAGTCCACTGGTTTTAACTTTGAGGACGGATTGAAGGATTGGCCCCGACCATGGACCATGTATTTTAGAAATTAATTCAGTGGACTTCTTTTGAAGTTTAAATCACAGGGGTAGTGGTGAAAGAGATAGAAAATCGCTCAGCATACGGAAGATTTAATTTAAATATTGGAACGTATATCATACAATGCTTATGCCAATGGGTGATAAATAAACCAAAAAATCACATTATAGCTAATACATTACAGGGTATTACATTTGTTAAACTATTAAGAAATAAGATCGAAATTTTTAATGAATAAAATAATGCAATCAAAATAATTTAGCTGAAATTGTTAATATTATAGTTTAAATAACATAAAATTTTATCAAATTTATAGGAATTTTATTTATAACACATTTTCGCTTTTAGTTTATATCCCACTAGCGGCCCGTCCCGACTTTGTCCGGGTGGAACAAAATATTATACCAATAAATTTCCAGTTGATAGCCAATAAATTGTAAATCTTTTTTTACCTTAATAATAACCTAAATAATACCTTAAATTAATTTTATATTAGTTAATAATTAAAATAAATTTTTGAAAAGAAAAAGGCGTGCCGGAGAACGGCTAGGTTCGAACCGCTAGCGTCAGAACAGAAGCCCACAGCGATAGCACCACGATAAGGATCGTTGGAATCTTCGGAACAAAATGCGGTAGAAGACAGCAGCGGAAACAATGGAGATTCTAAGGATTAAGTCCCTAACTTTATTTCTACTGATCAGATATACATAATATATAGCCTATGTCCATCTGGAATAATGTACCTTTCAAACAGTGAAAGAATTTTTCAAATAGGTACAGTGGTTCTGAAGATTACCCTCCACGTACAAAATCGCTCTCTCTTTATATATAAGTATAGATTAAATAAATTCCTCAGTTTTCGCGAACTGATGATCTGAAATTCAGGAGCAATAATGGTGATGATACATCACTTTAAATTTTATACAGACTCTAAGGCATATTGTATTTTAAAAGTTTCTCTGGCTTCAAATTTAAATATTCCATTTTATATACAGTAATTCAAATAATTTTTCTCCTTCGCGTTTCTTCAGACTAAAATGAAAAAATTTCAAAACTATATATTAGCCATGCAACCTATCTAATGCTTCGGTAGCCTTTTCATAAACACTTTTAAATTTTAGTTTCAACTTAAGTTTTACCTTCGGTTAAAAACTAGAAATGCATTTTGTGCTTTTGTTAGAATAGGAAATAAATGCATCTAGAAAGGGCTAAAATTCTGTCCAATTGAATAAAGACATACATTAAAAACTGAACTTAATTTTGTGGTAGGGACATGGAAACTAGAAAGACTCAAATTAACTATTACCTTTGATAAAAACTGAAAATTGTTCTGAATTTTTTGCTTTTTTTACAACGGGAAATAAATGCATCTAGAAAGTGCTGAATTCCAGTCCAACTGAATAAGGACATACATTCAAAACTGAACTTAATTTTATGGTAGGGAGAATGACATGGAAATTAGAAAGCCTCAAATTAACTATTACCTTCGATAAAAACTGAAAATTGGTCTGAATTTTTTGCTTTTTTTTACAACGGGAAATAAATGCATCTAGAAAGTGCTGAATTTCTGTCCAACTGAATAAGGACATAAATTGAAAACTGAACTTAATTTTATGGTAGGGACAATGACATGGAAATTAGAAAGCCTAAAATTAACTATTACCTTAGATAAAAACTAAAAATTGATCTGAATTTTATTCTTTTGTTACAACAGGAAATAAATGTATCTAGAAAGTGCTGAATTTCAATCCAATTGAGGAAGGGAATTAAACCTTAATTTAATTTTATGCTTGGAAAAATGACTTGGAAAATAAGAATGCTTCAACTTCACTATTACCCTCAGATAAAAACCAAAAATTGATCGGAATTTTGTGCTTATTTTACAACGGGAAATAAGAAAGATTTTAAGAAAGGCTGAATTTCAATCTTATTGTGTGCGGGCAGTTTTTTTTCTTAAGGTAAATTTTTTCTTGAAAGAATGACAATGCAAAAAACAATGCCTCACTTCATGTAGGTAATATACTAACCCGCAGGATGATTATTGGAGGCCCGACCTTTTCAATCGGCTTGTGTTCGAGCGTTGAAAAGAGCTATGATGAACCATTAGTCCAACTTAGGAATAACATTCATCGTGGGTAAATTCATTACGGTGGAATTATAAATGGATAAAAAATAAATATACATCCCTTTTCTTTTTCGGTCTAACGAGGCAGGATATTGGTTTTAAAAAGAAGGGGAGAACGATGCAAACTCATCACTTTTCTCAGGTAGCATTGCCGAATAATGTAATTGTCTGCTGTTCGGAACTATGTTCGAGAATCGGCCTTGGCAGTTGTTACAACGGAATAGATAAAAAATCGGATAACAGGCCTTTTGCTCATCAGAAATTGTAATACAAGATCTCAGAGTCAGTGGTGGATCAAGTATCCTAAAGACCTTTAGTTCAGTCAAAAATTTAAGCCCTTTCTTAAACTCTTTTCGAAGTGGATTTCATAGTTTTCAAGCTATAAGCAAAGGCAATTTCGGAGGTCATATTACCCCTTTAAGTATAGGATTTTAAGGATTTTGTAAGTAAATGGCACCTTTATTGTTCTAAAAAAAAGATTCCTCAGAATTTTTCTAAGTGACATTTGATTTTTTACCACCTGTCCAGTGTATCTATGTTGTCATTTTGTATGTCATGCTTAATTTTTAATTTCAATTTCATCTGAGGCTTTAAAAATACTACTTGCTTTAAATCTTTAGGTAATCAATTTGATAGATTTAATTGGAAATAAAAAATGAGTAGGAAACACTGCTTAGAAATAAATTGCTGTCTAGAAAAATTATAACTTTCATAGTTCCAAAAAAAGTTAATCAGAATTTTTTGCTTGCGATTTAATTTTTTATCAACAGCTCTTAATAAATTGTCATTATTTATCTTAACGTAACCAATAAGCCCATTTAATTTTTAAAACTGATTACAACTAATGCTTCAAAAATGCTATTTGTTTTAAACCTTCCAATAATTAATTTGAAAGATTTAAATGGAAAAAAAAAAGTCTGCACTAAACACTATTAAAAATAAATTACACTTTGTAAAAATTATAGTACAAATTTTAAATAAAGTGTACAGTGTTACTTTTCTTGCTACAGGTTTATAGGATTTATTAATGTCGTCATAATCTAATGCTTGTGCAACATCATTTTCTATACACTCTAGAGACAGATTCTTTTTATGAGTGTTAGGGAAGAAAATGAGCAAACAGGTTGCATTGCGCTAAAATGTTGTAAAAGAATATACGCTAAATGGGGTAAGTATTGGGTAATGAAAAAAAATAATAATAATACACATTACACATTTCTATAACTAGAAAAATTAATGAAATTTTGATTTAATCAATAGATTTAAATTCATCAAATTAACAGATGTAGTATATTATATCTTATACTTTAGAATATAATGAAAAAAATAATATGTATGTACTATTTCTCATACTAATATGTATAATGAGACTATAATGAGATTAAAACTTTCGCCTCTGCCCAGGATCAGTTTTGATGAAAAGAAATAGTAGGTTTATTGTGTGAAACCAAGGGGATAATTTTTTTCTAACAGTGCATAAACATTTGCCATTAGTAGTTAATATACTCGTAAATGTTGAAGCGTTGACAATGAATGAAACATTATCCTCTTGAAATATAATGAAACAGATGCATCAAGACTCTTAATGTTATTAAAGTAATCAAGATTATTAGAGAAGGAAGTTATTGCTCTGAAAAATATAAAATATTGCCTTCATTCTCTATGATTCAATTTTATTTGCTTCAGTAGCAATCAATGCTTTTGAAGAATAAACTACTTGCTTTGCTTAATTGAATCATTAAAAGTAATATATTCCGATGTATGGAATCTCCTTGGGGAACTTTGTATAGCTAAATTGTTTTCATTTATTTTCTCATAAATCATATCATATCATTAAAAATATTAGGAAAATATAGTTAAAAGGAATGACAGCAAACTGAGGATCACTATGGAAGATTAAAAAGTAGAGACCTCTTTGCATAAACAAACCTGAAAACACATATACATATTCACACAAATATAGTTATGCTCACAGAAATATATATATAATTATATATTAGGTGTATGTAATGAATTTAAAACATAATACACATAATACGTACATTTATGAGATAGACACAAACTTATATGTATATATGAAAAGGGAAGGAAGAATAGTTGATATCTTATTCTACATATTTTTTATATGTTAATGCCGGCACTTCTAAACTTTTGATAAAGTGGTAAAGTACGAAAAAAATATTTATGGGTCAAAAAAATTATTAACATCTATCATATTGTTTATTTCAATGCATTTAATAAAATTCTCTGAAATTTTTTAACATTTTGACCTTCTTTATCCTCAATCCAAAATACATATTTTAAGAAGCAAACAGTGCGAGCTATATTTAACAAGAAATCACTATCATTTTCATATTTTCTTAGTAGCATTAGTTGCTTCATGTAAGGTATATTCGTCTTATTGGGATGGATAATCTAAGGATATTCAAGCATATGTGTATAAAGTTTCAATCCCCTTTTCCGGTCATTTATCTTTAAAATGACATTATCAAAGGAATTTTGAACTGAAAACAAAAATTTCAAATCAAAATTTCTTCTTACGTTTAGTGATCACACGAAACGTAGAAACTGCGCACGAATTTTGATATCTGCAACTGTAACAATCCAATTCCTTATCGGACGGAGAAATTAAAGGAAGGAAAATTTTAAAGCAAATAGAAATCTAAAAAAATATTAAATGGCTTTTTGTGTTACAAATTTTATACGTTTCTTAAATAATTAAATCGATAAAGAAGGAATTAAAGGAAAAATTAATATTCAAATTTTCAATAAAGATTATTATTTAATTATAACAATGTATTTACATTTAATGTAAAATTTTCTTAACTGGTTTTTCCTCTTTTCCTTCTGAAAAATTTCTAAGCCATGCAAATTTGGAATTTGCAGAAACATCTCCTAAGAGTTATACATGAATCATACAAATAAAAATATTCAACCGTCGAAGTCTAGAACCTTAGAGAGTTTTCAAGCGTGTTAAAATAATGAAATGCATTTGTTTATTTACATCATAATATGACTTCACGGGAACAGTTCAACGAGTTCGTTATGCATTGTGGTTTGGTTTATATTATAAAGAAAAAAAAATATCTTTCCTGAATCATTTATCTCGTAGCTTTCTCCCTGAAAACACATAATCTCAGTCTTGCCATGTTGATGATATCACTGGTAGGATAAGATATATTTTCCCTACATGCTTCACTCATATTAAAAAAGACGTCATAATTAGTGATTTATATTGCTGTACAAAGTTTATACAGTATTCTACATTAGAAATTATATAATATCCTTAATACGTTTACATACTTTTGAGAGCTCATAACTGACAAAAAAGTAACCTGTTGGAACTCTCTAAACTTTTCTATGAATTAACTGCTTACGGTATTTTTGGTATAGTTTCATTTGCAAAATATAACCATTTTCTCCTATCATATCAGTTTTGAGAATTAAATGTTTTTACGTTTACACATTGAAAAAAAAATTGTCTGAATAGCCTGTTACAGAAAATCACTCAATTTTTTATTATTGAATATTATTTTTAACATCCATCTACGAGTTTTAAGTAAAGTAAAATAAAAATTGAGATTCATACGTCTTTAATAATCAAGCTACAGTAATAATATATTGATTAGATTGTATTAATAAATAGATGAAAATTACTTATCTGGATCACATGTTAATCCGAGGAACACAAATCAGTTTTCTGACCAATTAAATCTTATGCCACGGAAAGTAGGATGGAATATTGAAGACACAATACACATGATTTGTAAACAACTCTGTTCACACTGTCATCACTCCTTTCTTCTGTACAAATCATTTTGCATTACATGTAAATCATACTTGATGCCGAAAAATAAAATCCGCCTTTTACGTGTAAGCATTTCTCAATGAAATATACAGCTTTCTTCTCCAATGGTTTATCAAAGATAACAGAAATGTTTCTCTTTTCAGCAGCATAATTAAAAATAAACATGTGATGGCAGATATTTCGTTTCAAATCGGATGAAAAGGAAAATTCATAAATAAATTCCATTTCGTATACTTTGATTCTTATTAGAATGCATCAGAGTTAATTATAGAACAACTGATGATATTAAAATATATTTTTATGATACAACACAGTCATTACCGTATTTACTCACATAAACTTCCCTTTGCATTATTTGCTGAGAGAAAAATATATATCAAACCTAACAGCCAATATTTAGAAATGAAAATGGAAGTAAATAGCTTTATTATTGCATGAAATGCTTGTAATATCTTAATAATGTGGTAGGAAAGCACTTTCGAATTGAAAATTATATTCCGATTTTGAAGATCTCTGTTATTCTTTCAAATTATTCAAGAGAATTACACAGGGAAGGATTGTAATGTAAATATGGTAATTACAAGAAAAGATTAAGATATTGCAAATTTAGCTGCAGTCGTTGAGTAGCAGCACATCTATAGGTCACTGATGTTGTTCAGGAGAGAGACCACATGTTCACTGTTCGAAAGCTCTTGCTCAGTTTTACAGCCATGCTCACTGCCTAGATCCAAGAGCCCGTCCGCTTCCGGCTGAAATCAGCATGGAATTCAACTGACATGCTGCAGCTAAGTTGTCAGCACTATATCACTGTTTCACAGCAATTGTAATCCACAGAAACTCAGTTAGCAAGGAAACTAATAAAAAGACTGCAGTCCTGTAGTAGTGAAGCGGGAAGCCGAAACCCAAGTCCATCGTTAAATCATAGAAGAAATGATGCTGCTGAGCAGAACTAGAAAATAATCAAGCATTCAGAAACTTCAAAAGCAGCAGAAAACTATCACATTATTTGAGTCACACTCAATACTCATATATATATATATAATCTATACACCTACTATACACCTATATTTATTCAGAAATCTATAATTGAAAAGATTTTGAAAGTTTTCAAATTTTCAAAAACACAGAAGGAAATCTCTATTACATATAACTCTATTATATATATATATGTATGTATATATATATGTATGTGTGTGTGTGTGTATAAATAGCAGTTACTAGATTTAACCACAATACGTTTTTATCGGGCAACAAAAGGTGTAATTTTAGTTTAACTTGTTTAAAATGCATAATGCATAGTTTAAAATACATAATTAATATCACGCATTTATTCATTTAAATACCATATTTTTTCTTAGATCATATCCAATTAAATTTAAGAATATTGTCCTTATAAAAAATTATTTTTAAGTAAGTCGTTCATAATTTTGTTCCATATTTAGTTTTCATATTTATGTAACTTAAGTAAACCACTAAATTTGTTTTAAACAAACGAAAAGGCTGATTCAGGGAAGGTATTTGACGAAACCGAAAGTACAAAACTTCCCCCATCTTTGACATGTTTTATATAGTGGTTAGCTTCCACCACGGGGGCCTGGATACAAGGGGGGTTCCAAGGGGGGAGGCAGTAGGGGCAATTGCCCCTCCCAAAATAGCCTGGCTTTTTTTTTACATAGTCTAAAATTATATAATCGTAGACCTAATATTAAATAAGTTTAAATTTAAAAGGAGAGGATGCTTTTTTCTTTTATATATATATATATATATATATATATATATATATATATATATATATATATATATATATATATATATATATATGACGAAACCGAAAGTACAAAACTTCCCCCATCTTTGACATGTTTTATATATCTTTGTAAACATTTTGAAATGTTTTTTTCAAAAATGTAAACAATTTTCTTTCTTAGACAGTATTTGCTGTTTTAATTTTTGATAAATCACTAGAACTTAAATATCTATTATAATCAATTTTCACTCAATTAAACAAAGCATTAATATTAGATAAAGTAACATGAAAGAATTTTAAATGAACACTTTTCAGTTTTTATGAAAAATCCATTTTATGCATATTAATAGCTTTTCTTTCTCAGATTTCAAATATTAATAAATTAGAAATTTTTTTTATATCCAAGAATAATACATTTTTCATATGTGGGAAAGCTCTAATGCCATATTAAGAAATAACTGATATATAAAATTAAAAATCAGAGGATTAATGAGTTAAAATTACGCAAAGAATTGGAGTAGTGGACAGTAATGAATTACGGTATTTTAAATGAAATTAAATCCTGATAAAAGAATGTCATTACATAATTTGGCAGTATATAAAAAATTTTTTAATTATTCATAAGTTTATATTTTCCACGGAGTCTAAGAGAGTTATTCCAAATATTGATCCAGGTTTGTAAGAGGGTTTAGGATTGCAAAGTGAAAATCAGAGATACATACATAATTTCAGTTATATTGGGATAAGTTTATGAAATGAATAAATTCTTTTCCAAACTTCATTTCTAGTTAATACTTTTACTTACTTCTCAGTGTTATGAGACTGGCATTTCATTCTAAAGAAAATAATAGTGAAAGATAAGGATAAGAGGAAATATGTACCTCACATGAAACTTGTGTAGGACGCTAAAAAAAATGTACAGCTTAAAACCATAAGAAAAATTAAAATTGACATCTAGTTTCGTACTAATGATTACAGTTCTTCTTCAGACAAGAGAGTATTAGGTGTGGCTGTCTCTTTGTGCAATCCACAAAGGCTCATTGACTGGCATTTGCTATTTTTTCCATGCAGATGAACATACCTTATTCTTCTTAGCCTGAAGAACTATAATAATGAGTTTGAAACTTGTAGCCAATTAAAACTCTTATTGTGGATTTTAAGAGGCTCCTTGCCTTCGTTTTCGAAAATATTCTAATTGTTTATCAGGAGTGTTTCGGATATCAAAAATGTATACATTATAACTTCAACAGGAAAAACTATTGTTCGAGACCATGAAAAAGTTATGCGGAGTATGGGTGTAATAAGTTTGTGGCTCTAGTCTATCTAAGAGTTTCAAGTTAATATAGCCACAAGATTACACACTTTTAGGGTCTGCAACATCTTTTATAATATTATATTCTGACATTTGACAGTATTTGTTCATTTCATATTTTAAATCTAAATTCCCTCTAATTCTTTGCTATGCACACGCTGAAGAAATACCAACCGTTAAATAGAAGCAACCAATTGATAATTCGTGTAAGCAACAAGCATTTTACAGGGAAAAAATATATTTATCTAGTTTAAGCGTTTTCCTAAGTGATTCTTACGGAAGTAGTACATGTTTCAGTCAGGTAAGATATAAATCTGAAAATGGCCTATCTATCACCAATTTCAAGCGTAGTAAACCTTATGAGGTAAGTGATGAACGATGTAAACTTAAACCAGGCGTTTACTTAATGATAAGAACCGTTATATACAAGCAGAGAGTTCGAAAATCATATTCACACATTTCACAACTTTAACAATAGGTTTATAGTGCATCATAAATATAAAGAGTTTTACTTCACAAATTTGCATTACTAATATAATCCGTTCTTCTCAAATTGGTACTCCAAAAATTAGCTCTTCATCGCAAATTGAAAAGTTTTTGTATTCCCACATGCCGCAGCTTTCAACTCTGTAAATAGACTCGCAAAAATAGTTGCGGGTACATGACATTAACTTAGGCCATAAGTCAATTTCCAGTTCACTATCCTTCAGGTTTCTAGCTCACTTCCTAACTTACCAGTGCTGCTCTAATCTCATTGACTGCGGATGACGTCATTTGACCGAAATTTGGACTAATAGAAGTTAAGGTTTAGAAATATATATGATTTGACTGTAATTGTAAACCACAAGTAGGAAATAAATCATTATGTGAGAGGGTTGACATTAAAAAGTTAGTTTTTGTATAAAGAATCAGTTTGTTGGTGGAGTAAGGGGAATCGAACTGCTTTTCCAACCAAGATGAAAATGTTCAGAGTCTGTAGGAGAAAATTTGAATCAAGAAAATTTCTTTTAAGCTATGAAGAGCTTTTGTAGGTGGTTTCGTATATTTAAATTTAAATAACCATATTTTTGTTCATCACAGATAATATTTTATTCCTTTTAGAAATTGAGTATTACTAGTCAGGTTATAGCGAACCAAAGCAGCAATTAAATGAAATCAGTAGTTATGACCACTGAATCCACTGAGCTCACACACATTCTTACCTGGCATTTAATCACTCTCACTCCAGATAAACTGAAAAGTTCATTTTGATCTCCACCAAATTTGATCCAGATTCTCTTTGCTGTTTTCAATTGACTGAATACTTTGATATAAAAATTTGGAGATCTAAAAGAGCATTTCTGAGGTTGGTGACACATCAGTGGTTTACATCGAGTTACGAAATCTCCCTATAGCCCGCCATAAAAGTTTGATCGGACATAACAATGTCGCCGAAATATAGTTTCAACCTTAGATGTAAAACAGTGATGCTCGAAAGATCAAAGTTTTCTGGAAGTATGCATTTCCGTAACAGAAGTGAATTCATTTTTAGCATTAAAAAGTGGTTTATTTTTCAATTTTTAATGCGTATTTTAGATACTTCCAATCTATATATATTAAATAGTTCCATAACTGACTGACTCACTGACTGACATACAACGCACAGACCAAACCGCTGGACCTAAAGGGCTGTAATTTTGCATGGCGATTCTTCTTATAGTGTAGGGGTGCACAAAGAAATATTTTTGAAAAATTCTTCTTAGATTTTTTAAAATTAAATTTTTAAGCTGTTTTAGTAATTTTTTTTCAGTTTGCATTTAAAATAATAATTGGAGGGTTATAAAATTCATATCACGAGAAAGATCATAAAAATTCCTTTGAAATGAAATCTTTTTCGAATCTTTACCTTCATTTTCTGATTTTTGGTGAATTTTTAAAGATTAATTTTTAGAATTTAATTTATTAAATGCTGATTTTTAGAATTTAATTTATTAAATACATGATTTCTTTTTCTTGTACTTTAAATAAATTTATCGTCACGTGCATAACAACTAATTAGACAAAAAATATTTTTTTTCTTGCTAATGCGGCAGACGATTGGACATTATCCAAAAAAATATTAAAATACAATAAAAGATATTATGTTCCTCAAACTGTACTATATTAACTGTACTATATTCTTTAGTATGTCCTATTACATTTAATTTGAATATTTTTCGTCTACATTATTTTGCCTATAAAAATATCCCTTACGATTTTTTTTATAAATATATATATATATTTTTTTACATCAATTGTATGCATTGATCGTCATATTTATAATATATATATGTATTTATATATATATATATATATATATATATATATATATATATATATATATATATATATATATATATATATATATATATATATATATATATATATATTTTGGTATTAATTGCATACATTGACCGTTGTATTTAATTTGAATGTACTCCGTAGCGAAGTGCGGGTTTTCAGCTAGTATACCAATAAAAGTCTTGAAATTTAGCTAAAGAAAACTCTGTTCTACATTAACACTAATGTTCTTGTAAAAAAGAAATCGTGAAACAAAATTCCAATAACGGACAGAGTTTCATCACCAATCTTTCTTTGTGGGATTATTAAAATGCAGGTTTTCTCTTTTCGATGTCTAATTTTAAGGAGGGTGAACGTTTCAGATTACTTTTTTATATATTTAGTTTTTGATTTTAATTTTTGCCTTTAAAATTATTATTGAACCACGAGACAAGTAATATTATAATTCGAAGAATTTTTCATTTAAAACGCATGCAAGGAATATTAGAGCAAATGAAAACACCAATTTCAACTAAGGAAAAATATCATAAATAAAACAATTTGTCATGTGGCCTTTATAAAGAGAGAATATTTAATTCGTATTATAACTATGCCATAGTTTATGCTGGCAAAATTTTTCAGAATTTTACGTAGGGTAATATAAAATAAGATGCCAAAAATTTATAAGTATATCCCATTTCAAATATCAAGTTTTACCAACTCCAATTAAATATGGAATGTGCAACAATACAATATAAACAGATGTTCGTTCCCTCTTGTTTTTAAATTTCCATCTTTTAAATAGAAAAAATAATATATAGGAGCTTAGTTTATGTATATTTATAAATTTATATATATATTTTCATTGATAGTTACTTTCAATTAAATATTATAGGCAGTCGACGGTCTTCGACCAAAAATTACCTACGTATTTGGTAACCTTTTACCTCATCAGTGACAATAAATTGATCGGCCACTACTTATAGGGTGAACCCATATTATTTATAGGGTGCCGCTATATATAGGGTCCACCCGCAACGATATGCACCTTGTGGGAACCAAACAACAACGGACTTGAATTTGTCACGACACGCCAGCGTAGTGCGCATACACCGCCTGACGCTGACGTGTTAACACGTCAGCTGACGTCGTCGTCAGCGCGTGTCAACACGTCACGTCAGCGTAGTCTGAATGCAGCTTTAGTACAACACATCGCCCACGGTACATAGTGGTTAGCTTCCACCACGGGGGCCTGGATACAAGGGGGGCTCCAAGGGGGGAGGCAGTAGGGGCAATTACCCCTCCCAAAATAGCCTGGCTTTTTTTTTACATAGTCTAAAATTATATAATCGTAGACCTAATACTAAATAAGTTTAAATTTAAAAGGAGAGGATGCTTTTTTCTTTTATATATATATATATATATATATATATATATATATATATATAATATATATATATATATATATATATATATATATATATATATATATATATATTTATATATATATATGTATATATATATATATATTTATATATATATATATATATATATATTTATATATATATATTTATATAATATATATATTTATATATATAATATATATATTTATATATATATATATATATATATATATATATATATATATATATATAACCCTAAGAGCCGACGTTGCCCCCCCCCCACCCCCAAATCTTTGGCCTGGAGCCGCCACTGCCTGGATACAAATGCTGGCCAAGGTCTGGATGTTGCTGCGATGTGTACTCATAGATGATTGACATTGGTCCGCGTACTGGCTGCTCCTGTTATAAAGTAGGGATCCCAGCTTGCGGTGTATATGGCCGAATGCACGTGTGAGAGGTTGCTTCTACGCTGGTAAAAAGAAAATTCTACGCTCCAGTCAAGTAGAAATAAATTCCAGTTTATTATTTGAACTCTAATTCAAATTTCCTATACTTCGGGACGTTGGCCTCGATGAGTTCGTAGTCACTTTAAAGAGTAAATTTGTAGGAAATCAAAATCTAAATATATAAAATAAAAACTAAATATATAAAAAGGCAAATTCAAAGTTAAATTTGTCAATTATTTTCAAGTTTTATAAATATCATGCTTTCACAGCATTCACAACTATAAAAATCAAGACAAAAAAAGTAAATTTGAAGCAAGATTCAACGTGCAATGAGGGTAAATTTAAAATGTGATCTGTGATAGTAATAAGAAAATCTCTGGTTTGAATGAATCGAAGAAGAAAATACAAGTACTTTTGGAAATATAAAAGATGAAACTTTCATATAACTTAGAAAAACAATGAAAAATCCATTTATTAGAGATAAGTAGGAATTTTTTGAAGAGACGTTATCCTCCTTGACAAAAGGGTATGAGAATAATGGACTTGATTTTTAATGGCAAACACACTTCTTTACGTTCCTACCCTTTGTTCCTATCCTTTCAAAATCTTGAATTCATTGAATGTTACACGTGTTTATTTTCCTTTTGCGGCGTTTTTGATAAATATGAAATCAATTTTATGAACCCAAGTCTCTTAAATGGGAATTTTTCTGATTGATATACTTATCCGAAAATGTTTTTGTAAGAAATACATGTCCCTTTAATTACTGCCACAATAGGCAATTCGCTACAACACTCCAAAAAGCAATCAACATCATGTCATTGCCACCCTGGAGACGCATCTCAAAACGAATCAAAAACAAAATAAGTTAAAACAAAATGGATTTTTTGCAATTAACTGTCAAAACGTCTTGTGCCTTTATGTTGGCAGAGATAAATTTGCGGGAAAATAAACCATGCTGAAAACGTAATGGACTGAAAAAAAAGAGAGAAAAAAGCACTTTTGCAAGATTTCAAGTAAGATGACTGAAATTAAGAAAATCTACTTTGTGTGCGCTCTCTCTCTCTCTTTTTTCTCTTTTTTTACCCCAGCTATTTTCCCCCGAATTTCTTTCCGGGAAATGGATATTTGAGGGATGGAAAGAAAAAGAGATTTGCTTCTTTCACTCTGATTTTTTTTCTCTTTTTTTTTGCAAGTACATAATCAGATGAGATACGACAAACAAGCATAATCTTTAAAGGTAGAAAGCCCGTGCATCTACATGTGTCTGGAAAAATATTACTTAATATTCAGGCAAAAGTATTGCAACGGAATAAAATCAGTAAACTTTAAAAAATGCAAAATGAGACATCGCATTCAGGGTTTAATACAGTATTAATATATTTAAACGGCAAATATAAATGCATATTCAAGATTCTTACTTTGTCAACAAATTTGCAGACTTCAGATCAGCAACATTTTTGATATTTTGTGCAAAGTATGATTTCGTTGCAACAAAATATATTTATTCTCTTAAGAACAGAATCATAAATAGTATATCAGGAACAAAATAGAATCAACATTAGAATCGTTATACTATAAAAAAAATATATTCAATTAGGCAGGTTTTAAAAATTTAATTCAAAATGTGAAATATTATAGACATGTAGAATTGGAAATTACGGCTTTTAAAATCCCCATTGGAATGTTAGGTAATGTAAAGGCAAAGGTTAGGTAATGTTAGGCAGTAAAACGCTTGGTTTTACAGTTGTATTGATTTTCAAAAGCTCCTTATAATTTTTAAACTTCCATAGGTTTTAAAGATTGAAAAGGAACATACTCAATATTTATAGGTTCAAACAATGTAAGCATTTTAAAATATATAAGCAATTGTCATTATATTTCCTTTACTAATTTTAAATTTTCTTTTAGCCTGGGAATCGAACCAGAGAATTACTGGTTTACTGTTATATACCAAACAATTACACCATTACTAGTCAAACTTTGCAAGTAAAACTTTAAATACTGCAAGGAAAATATTTGCCAATGCACTAACTACATAAAAGGGCCAAAGACTCAGCGAAGTGACTCGTTCTTTTGATCAGTATAACTAGATAAGGGACAAAGATTTCGGGATGGATAGAGTTATACCAGTTACGATTAGTACCTTACTCAGACATGTTTAAAGGATGTTCAACAACAGCTAGAATTTTCGCAAATATATGACAGATATTGAAGACTTCAGCATTCTTACTGACGGCTCAATTAAGCTTAAAAATCAGTAAATCACTCATATACCACAGTGGTGTTTTTAGAAATCAGACAATCAGCATTCCAAAACTTGGATAAAATATCACGAGAAACAAATGAAAATAATTTATTTATAAAACATTCATCATGCATTAAAATTTCTACTCCTTGAGCATTTGCATTTGTAAAATGAGACTTTCAGACTTCCTTCGCATCTATGCTGTATGATAAATTATGGCTTTGATTAAAATCTAATAAAAGGAAAATAATTTATTTAAAGCTTATGATTCTTGTTTTTAAATTTTAACTGAAAAGATATGGATTTATAAAGCGAAATTCACACGATATTTATTCTGTATAGAGACTATTTCGTGGCACTTATACTGAGCACTGTATATTCACTTAGGAAATAATTGGCAATCCTTAGTATAAATCTCCTTCTGTAGAAGATGCTGAACGATAGTGAGAATTTACAACATCGAGAAATAGGGAACATGTGGATTTACAAACTGCAAAGGTCTTTTATCTCATGTATAAGAAAAATCTAACGAGATACTTTTTGTAAAATGTCAGGAAAAATGCTTAGGAATTTTTTTTGAATTTTAAAGAATTCAGTATAATTTGTTTTAGCTATCACAAGCAAACTTTTCATTTCATAATTAAAAAAAGTAGGGATTATTTAGTCAGAAGAGATTTATTAAACTTTTTTCTAATCACGTAAGGGGCTAAAGGGATATTCCTCAATAGGACTGATACAGCTGCAGAGTCAAATGCATAGTTTTAAAGGCATAAAAACATTTTCAGGCACAGAGTCTTAAAACTTGCACTTATTAGGAGACATGGGTGGAAAAAATTAATATTTCTTCCCTTTGCCAGGATAGTTTAGTTGCGAGAGCACCCGCATTAAGGTTAGGAGACCCAGTTCAATCCCTGATCCTAGGAGAATGTTAGTTCAGTAGTTTTATTTCATTAGAGAGAACGACAATGAACTGTCAGGAAAACACTCATGACGAAAGAAAATCAGCAACTCTGTGGAATAAATCATTAATAAATAAATAATTCTGTACAAAATAATTTACCGTGTATTTGGTATCAAAAGAAAAAGGAGAAAAAATTTAGAAATTGCTATGTTTAAATTTGAGATTTTCACAATCAACCGTAATAGTTCAGCTAAGATAACTCCGATGTGAAGATTATGAGACCGTGGTTCGATCCACTACAACATATCACATCATATTACCTTTTATTTCATTTTTCTCCTGCAAGACGTTGCTATGTAGGAATTTTTTTTCTAAACCAGCATAAAAAATGGTCTAATTTAACTAAGATTAAGTTACCAGATAAGGAAAAAAACCTCTCTTTTCAGCATCTGCACGGTGAACAACTTTTACACTCCGAGAGTGGTATCCTAACCTAAGAAATCTCTAAAAAACATACACAGAAAACAATAAATAAGCAGACTTCTCACTTTGGTTGGATGAAAAAATACTATGAATGTACTGAATAGAGATGAATTAATAATAGAAACAGCGCTTCTCTTTTACTTAATTTATTGGTTTTTCTGACTATTTCATATTATTATAGATATACATATCTGTTCTCTCAACATTCCCAGCAATGCATTTAGATATAAACAGAATACGAATAGGATTCAAATAATTCTTCATTTAATTTTTATCCTAATAATTTTGGATTAGTTTTTATCGACATCAATCCAAAGATACTCACATAGATCAATTTTAGGTCTCGAACTTACATCAGCGGCACGGTCTTTGCAAGCATGAAAAAATTACTGATTATTTCTTCTTGTGGAGGATATTGTATCTTGAAAACATGATGGGTTAGAAATTGATTTATACTGCAGAACTTCTAGATGTCTATAACGACTGTATGTCAGGATCTGAACGCTTGTATTATACCAACTGATCTATCTTGGTGATGTAAAGAATCTCTTACGAATCCTCACTGTACATAGTTATTCCTTTTATTCATTTCATTACATTTTTGGCCAACACTGAATGACAGTCACCCTAAATATTTGTCATATGCTTATTAAGGCTGTTATGTACTAACCCCATTGGATTCGCTCACCTCAATGTTAACCTATGGAGAAAATTTGTCCACGGATTGCCGACTTGGATTCAAAGATTTAAAAAAAATGTATTCCGTCATAGAGAAAGAAATTTTACATTTGTATAATCTTTCGTTTTTTTTAAAAATGCAATTAATATTTTAAAATTTAAATTATTCGGGGAAAAATCTAGTATAGTGTGTTTTAAACGCTCATAAATTCCTTCGGTGGACGAAATTTATAAAATGAATCCTGTAGCACTTTGCAGAAAAGTTCAGGTTATCTGACAATACCAATTTTATTTGATTATCAGCATTTATGTGCTTGTAAATAGTTGACAAAAATATTTTTTAAATAAAAAATTTGGGGGCAGCGCTTAACCCCCCCCCTATATAGAGAGAGCCATTACAATCCCTCAAAATGTCAATCCTAAGGGGGGTGGAATTCTCGAACTGCCAACTGGACTCCTCCCACCACAAGAGTCTGCAAGAAGAGGAAAAGGGAAATACGATTTTTTTTCTTAGTACATAGCAGCCTTTACGGGCCTTCATCGTTCTTTTTAACGGTTCGAGGTCACTGAAAAGACCATCTGCCAGCTCCGGTATTTGACTCCGGATCTACTAACCCTAGGCTCAATATATAATAACAACTATTCCAGTGATATGCGGAATATTATTGATATTTCTTATAAGTTCAACCTTTAAGCTAGGAAATTTTGAGAATTTTTTTTTAAAGTAACTATTGTTTAATAAGAATAATCCATTTTGTATGAGACCGAGTTATTAAACTTTCAAGAACCTTGAATTCTGCCGACTTTTATTTGTTTTTATTAGTAGTAAATATTACATTATCATGTATGGAGAATATGGCTCACCATGTTCTGCTTGTCCACGGAGAACTTTGAAGCAAAATATCTCCTTTCTCTAATATATATACCGTCATAAAGCGATTCCCCGCCTGATTTGAACTTTACATCAAATAGTTGAAAAAAAACCACAAGTAGTTTGCTCCCTTTCTTGAAACTTGCCATTGCTGACAACAGCAGTACTCGTGATCTCTTTTACGGCTTAATAACATACGTTTAGTAATAGACATGGAAAATAAATTGCTCTCTGAATTCTGACCTGATTTCCTAGATAAGATTCTGTCATTACCAACCGTCATAAAGCGATACCGTCATAAAGCGATTCCCCACCTGATTTGAACGTTACATCAATAGTTTAAAAACCACAAGTAGTTTGTTCCCTTTCTTGAAACTTGCCATTGATGATAACAGCAGTACTCGAGGTCTCTTTTACTGCTTAATAACATACGTTTAGTAATAGACATGGAAAATAAATTGCTCTCTGAATTCTGACCTGATTTCCTAGATAAGATTCTGTCATTACCAACCGTCATAAAGCGATACCGTCATAAAGCAATCCCCCACCTGATTTGAACTTTGCATAAAATAGTTTAAAAACCACAAGTAGTTTGCCCCCTTTCTTGAAACTTGCCATTGATGACAACAGCAGTACTCGTGATCTCTTTTACTGCTTAATAACATACGTTTAGTAATAGACATGGAAAATAAATTGCTCTCTGAATTCTGACCTGATTTCCTAGATAAGATACTGTCATTACCAACCGTCATAAAGCGATACCGTCATAAAACGATTCCCACCTGATTTGAACTTTACATAAAATAGTTTAAAAACCACAAGTAGTTTGCTCCCTTTCTTGAAACTTGCCATTGATGACAACAGCAGTACTCGTGATCTCTTTTACTGCTTAATAACATACGTTTAGTAATAGACATGGAAAATAAATTGCTCTCTGAATTCTAACCTGATTTCCTAGATAAGATTCTGTCATTACCAACCGTCATAAAGCGATTCCCACCTGATTTGAACTTTACATAAAATAGTTTAAAAACCACAAGTAGTTTGCTCCCTTTCTTGAAACTTGCCATTGATGACAACAGCAGTACTCGTGATCTCTTTTAAGGCTTAATAACATACGTTTAGTAATAGACATGGAAAATAAATTGTTCTCTGAATTCTGACCTGATTTCCTAGATAAGATTCTGTCATTACCAACTGAATTAATTTTTCTCATTTTTATGTCACGAAAAAAAAAACAGTCCCGTTTATTCATTTTAAAGTAATATCTACTCGCTAAGGTCATTAAGCTGTTCCAGCGGATGCTACATTTATTTGAATCACATATTTGGATGGTTAGAAGGCCGATTTTAATTACGCAATTATCAAAATCTACTGCCTTTATTTCACCGCATAAAATGATCTCTATACTGAAAAGAACAACGTTTATGCTCTCTAAAATGAACCGTAACTTTTTCTTAAATAATTAATTTTGCGATGTGAGATAAGCAGAGCGATAGTGCGCCCCCAATTTTCCTTCAAATAATTTATTGTGAGCTTGATATTTCAGGTAACAAAGGCTGAACACGCTATCTTTTTACGCCATTTGTCTCTTCCTCCGGTTAATTGAAAATCTCTAAATATTTAGCTAACTTCCAAGCCTTCAACACGAATTTGATGGGAAAATAAAAGTACTAATTACTTTGATGATTATCTAAATCAGATTTTTTTTTCAAAAAAGATCTGTGAAGCTGCTCATTAGTGAAGATCATAGGATGGCCCAGGAGAATGATTTTCAGCCCCTGTCTCAGGAAAGCGAAAGTTTCCAGGCTCGATTCCCGGGCTATTCAGTAACATTTTAAGCATAGGAAAAGTTAATGAAATGGGAGAAAGTTTAATAGAATTGTCCTCGTTATATGTGCTCCCAATATAAAAAAAAAGAAAGGTGATTTTGAAGAGGGATCAGGAACCCCCAGGGACTCTAAGGTATATCGAATATGGAGTTAGTTAAAAAAAACCTGATTTCGATTCTCAGAACTCGTGTGTTTATAAGGATGGACAAAATTTAAGGACGAACTTTATATTGTACTATAACTAGATCTAATTAAAAACATTTTTTCTTTCGGCAACATTTAGGACTATTTACAATAGAGTAGAAACTGGGTACATAAGCGAAATTGCTGCTTGAAGATCAAGTGTTGAGAATTAGGAAATTGAAAGGCAAATTCTCTCGATTACAATACTAAAATTAGAACGGGGGTTAGAAATGGGGGTTAAAAACTAACTGAAATAAACTTGTTGGAACTTGTTGGAAAAAAGCTCCATTTAAATGTTTTAATGAGATAATTGGATTGTTGGATTTCAGAGGAAGAACTTTCGCAAGTGATTGGAATCATCCTTTCTATGTTCTGGAACGCATTTGAGTCAAATGTCATTCACGTGAGAGCTATCCGAGGGTGCTTTCCAAGTGTTGCTATGTAATTCGTATGTAAAATAGCCGAAGGATACCCAAACAGTTCCGATGGCTTTCGGATCAAACTGTGCGTATTCGAGCCCTACTATAAACATGATTGTTTTTATGCGTTTCAAAATGGCTCCCAGTTGTAGGTTCTGGTCAGATTTGCCTCGGTGTTTAGAAAAATGACGATAGTACACACCAGCTCAATAAATCTATTTTATGCATTATATCTCAACATAATTTACGAAAAATCCTTCAAGGCGAAATGCGACCACACTCCACACACTGTAAATAAATATCACATATTTCATATAACTGCTTCAAAATGTGCCTGAATGACGGAGGAATGTACGTCTGGAGGCGATCCTGGTGCATACCTTTATCCCTAAATAAGGACAAACAAGGAGAGTTTTTATGCATTTTTAATTGACGGTAGTCATGAATTTCAAGTGTTTTTCGTATGCAAAGAATCAGTTAATTTCGCCTGGACCTTGTACTACACCAAGAGTATCAAAGAAGACGACAGATATGCGAGTATTCTTATAATAGTATTGGGAGGTATTATGATGAACCTCTGTACCGAATTGCAAGTTTGTGTCGAGATTCGATTCTGCAATGACATCATGAATCATCAAGTTAGATAGTTTAGAGTAACATAGATTCAACATTTAATTGTGGCTGATAATACTACTTCGCACCTCTCTTGAACAGCAGATGAAATGCTGGAGATGAAGTTATGAGTCAAATGAAGTTCAGCAAGTTCATTACATTAGCATGTTTATAAAGCTCTTGGAGAACCATTTGACATAAATATGATGGTCTCCTAAAATTCCTTTAGAATCTGCACATGTTATAAATGAAGATTTGCAAGGATGGACCTACTCAAGAACTTGCATCAGCACATGGTTCTCAGCCCGAACGAGAATGGGATATGTATATTTCAGTTCGAAAGGAAAACATTTCTTATTAAAATCTTCCTACACGCGTCCTTATTGAACAGCAGATCATAATGTATTATGCAATTTTATAAATAAATATTATCTCTTTTAAATATAATTTTATTTAATTTCTCTCGAAAGTACAATGTACTTATACATATAATATTTTAATTATATCCCAAGAAGAGAAACTTGTAATAAGAAAAAGGAATAAGAAGTTAGTTTTATTTACTTACATAATTTTTTTAAATCTATATGCAAAAATGGACTTTGATCTTAAGTTTTGTCTACCGGTGCATATTTGTACTTCCGGACAGAAAACTTTTACTATTGAATAAAATCTTAAAATCAGGAACGCATATTCTTTTCAATTTACATTATAAATATTGACCATATTATAAGAATTTTGATATAAGTATGATTATTAATTACCAGACAAAACAGTAAATTTTCAACTGCGTACATCTCTAAAGCTTTGAAAAACATAATTAACACGGGGCTT
This sequence comes from Dolomedes plantarius, assembly GCA_907164885.2. Classification (NCBI taxonomy): domain Eukaryota; kingdom Metazoa; phylum Arthropoda; class Arachnida; order Araneae; family Dolomedidae; genus Dolomedes; species Dolomedes plantarius. Next base: position 121,678,220 of record OU015501.1, read on the forward strand.
TTTCCTTCTATCATTTTACATTCCTCATAGTTCTTCATTACTACGCCTGTCAAAACAACAGAAACAGTATCATTTTCCAATTTATCGGGAGCCATATAGAGGAAACTCAAAAATGCAGCATTCGCTACTTCCCTAAAAATACAGCTTTTCTAACTTGTTCGAGAGTTTTTTCTTTAAAAATGTCTTATACGGCATATATTTTTTCTTTCATACGGATGCGCTAATCGACAAAAAACTTCAATCTGAAATTATCCCATATAAGGCTATTACTCTGCATATATTCTGAACATGTTAACTGTAGGGAGTACAAGCTTGGAAAGAAACATAATATCGCTTTTAATGTTCACTTGGATAATTTGTACATTTTAGGTCCATATTGGTCTGTCAAGTAAAATGAGACAATTTGAATTAAGAAGGGAATAAAAAGTTTAGTTTTTTTACTTGCCGCATTCTGTAATGATTTTTTAATCAAATTGTCTTTATATACATAAAGCCCATTAGGCGTTGAAAAATACTTGAAAAATTTGTTATTTTGTTTCTTAAAAACTTTAAATTTAAAGTTCACATCATGTCCAATTACTGATATATCTCTCGAACCAACAGCTTTGTTTAAATATTTTTCTCTGAGAAATATTCCAGAATAATTTATTTTCGGCATTTTTAAAAATTGTGTTTAGTAAAATTTTTAATCACTTCCAAAGCCAGACTTCCGAGGGCAGATAGTAAATATGAAGAATCAACCTCAATTTGCTTAATTTGTACCCTTTTGTGCACCGGAAAGTCTTCATAATAAATTGCTAGCTGGACTTATAAAAATTTTTAATCACTTTGTAGGCACAAAAAATTTCAGGGTAATTTTTGCATTAAGGAAAATAGTTTTAGAATTTTTACTCTAAATGAAAAATCCTGTCTCCAGTTTAAGTAAAGTAGAGTAGAAATACGCTGTACAAAATTTCTTACAGATACCTTGCAAATAATTTTATATATATTTTGTGAAAGATGACAAATGATGAAAAATTCTATTCGTAAATAAATGGACTTAAAGTTCAGAAGGCTCGCGTTGATAACACAGTTTAAAAATGTATTTGTTGATATAACCATTATAGATGCTGCATTGTATGTTTTAAACATGAAAATAAAAATGAGATTTTTTAAAGCATTTAGTATCTTATATTTTTTTAACAGGCCTTCAGTTTGTTTGCAATAAAAGTTCTTGAAGAATTACTATATTGTACGAAATGGAGTAGCCCATAATATTATGTTCAAATTTTTATTCCCAGGGAAAGAATTTCTACGATTTAGGTCTATTCATAATTTTTGCAAATATTTACTTTCAAGAAAACCTGTTCTAATTCGATGAAGAAATTATAAAAGCGAATCTTTAACTTTTGCATTTAAAAAAAATTAATTCCAGACGTTATGGTATTCGACTCCAACAACGTGTACATATTCCCGCGTATATGTGTTCTTTGACAAGAAAATGAATCTCTATTATTTGCAAAACTAATTCAGGATTGCTTAACATATTCCAGAAAGGTAGTTTAAAAACCACTAAATTATAGGCAATTAGTTGTTTGTCCGGCTTTTCCCGGGTATTGGGGATATCTTGGTTTATCTCTTTCATTTCGGATATTTTATTTTCACCCCTTCCCACCCCCCTTCCGATGAGGCTGAACTTGGACTTAAACGGCATAAGGAGTGTCACCAATCATCTCAGCAACCCCGAAAACATGTCACCCCTTCCTACCCCCTAGGGGTGCTAGGGGTGTCTTACTCCCCACAGTATTTTGCCCCAGGTTATAAGTTATATGTGCACCAAGTTCTACTGAAATTGCTCCAGGCATTCCAGAGTTATGCTGGAACATACATACATACATACAAGCATACATCCTTTTTTATATACGTATAGATTGGAAAATGGTGATTGAAATACTTCGTAATAGAGTTTTGTAGCATGCTTTAAAACTGATAAACAGTTAACTTACCTGAAAAGTGTTCTTTCTGCTCTCATGGTTAACATTTTGTACAACGTCGTTGTACACTTGATACGCAGTTCGTCACTTTTGAAATGATGGTGTTCAACGCGCATGCGTAGACCCAACTTTGACACCTCAGTTCCATCAGGGTATCGTAATGTTGGATATTTAATCAAGTGCTCTATTTTTGCCTGAAAACAGATATATACATATGAAATAATAACGCGATCATGAAAAAATTGAGAAATAAATATTGACCTCAGCATGTTAAATTTTAGAATAAAATTTGATAAGCATTGAGAAGCTGATGTCAAACAGTTGTATTGATCATGGGTACTTGTTAATTAAAAGTAATTTTCTACGATAATCATAATACAAAAAATATGATTCACTTTTGGACTATGATAAAATACAGTTTTCTAGTATTTTGTCCTCTTCATTAGAATAAAAAACTTGTCTGTTCCTCAATACTGAAAAAATTCTTATTGCTGTTATGTTCCCCATTTTAGTGAATTTAGGTTTATCTAGAGGAAGCTATAATAATACCAAGAAATTAATTAGCTAAAATAGTTTTTAAGTATTTCGCCAAGGCGGATTTTTTTTATTATGTGAATGATCTATTTAGATGCGTTTTACATTAGTATATTATTCTGCAAAACCCTGAATTCATGAAAATTTCTGATGAATCGTAGATGGGATAAAAAGCTTTTTAAAGCGTAAATATGTCCTCTGCTTTGATAACTATGATATTGAACCTTAAATTGGTACATGAAAAATAAAGGAAATATTCAGATTAATCTCACATGGTAGTAAAACCGTCATGAATAACGAATCCAATTTCTACGTTGATTTCAGATTGCAGCTGTTCCACGAAAATCGTCAGATTCGTGATTTATCCGTATTTTTCTTTGATCTGGGTTAATAAAAAATTTTCTCGTATATCATAATTTACAGGAGCAATACTTATCAAATAATACTCCTTAATTTTTTGTGCTGGGTAAGATGTGTTAAGGACACTTTTGTCTTTGTTAAAAACAATTTGATCTTAGTTTCTTCCTTTCATAAAGCCACACTGACCTCCATTTTATTTTAGCAAAGGAATGAAAAAATTCTCTACCTTTTCTTGTAGTTTAATTTTCAATAGCCATGAATCCTTTATTACATCCGTGGCCAGAACGCATTTCTCTTGGTGTTTACTCCATCATATTAAACTGATCCTCTTTTACTAACTGAGAAATCTTTGACTTTACCCTTTATTTGCATTTCTTATCAGATTTTCTTTTATTTGCCTTCTTTTCCCTTCAAAACTAACTACCTCAAATATTTTGTTCTTTCAAAAACTACATGGTACACGTCCTCGTGGGAGGGGTCACTAATTTTGTTATCTGGAGGATATACAATCCATCTATTTTAGGTATGTCTCTAAAGATATAAAAAAAGAAATAACAAAAATTCTCTGTAAAAGATAAAGTACGATCTGTATTTGATTTCTGAAGGCATAAAGCAACCCTCTCCATAAAGAGTCGGGTATTGTTCGGCAAAATGTGCCAGAATGACCTCCATTATGACCATTAAGATGTACGTCAGTTAATCTAGTAGGTCTCATATCCCCATGTAAGCTACGGGATTCATGCATAAAGCAATGTTTTCTTCTTCCGGTAAAGGCGTAAAATCTGCTTATTATAATATTTTTATTGTTGAACTAGTTAGCGAAGCGATAGTTAGAAGAGCGATGAAGATACCGATACTAAGGGCACACTCAACACCCTCTTCCTTCTACTCAGACGCTGCTCACTCTACCAGAGGCTTTTCCACCTCTTTTCAGGTGGCTTGGATTATGCAATCTGTTTAGTTTGCCCGTCACATGTATTGCGCTGTTTTTGGTTGTTATTAGGATCTCATTATGTGAAGTTATGGATAAATTTTTGGGATACTCTAGAAAGAGAGGGAAAATATACGTGGAACAATTCTCACATATTAATATTGGCTGAAAAGATTGCTCTCTAAGCAAGTCTTTATAAGCAAAGCGTATGCATTGAGATCCATAATAATGCATTGAAATCTGACATTATTTTTACCCTTTTAAGGTGATACATCATTTGACATTACAGATCTTGAATACTAATGTTCAGCTGTTGAGGATTTTTTCTTACCGTATTTTTCTAGTCATAGATTAGTAAATGGTTATTTTTAACTTCTGCTTCTGCCGCCCACATCGTAGGGTGGTTAGCGTCGTTAGCTTCTGCAGACTGGGAGGGTCAGGATTGAAACTCGTATAAAGCATGGACATTCGTGTACTGCACTATATAGGTGAGCCAACTGTTCCCTTTTAAGGGACAATGTTGCCTCACCTATATAGTGCTCCAATAATAAACTATCCAAAAAATTTGCGCTGTGGGCGGGTGAATATCCTTGGAACAAAGTGCCAGCCACGTTAAAAAAAATAGATTTCTGTTTCTCCATTTGAAAATGTTGTTTTGAAAATCAGAGCACATTATTTCAAAAATATTTGAGGCATTAAGGATACGAGGGGCGAATTCAACATCCTCTCCCTTCTACTCTGATTCCTTTCCACCTCTTTTCAGGTGGCTTGGATAATGCAATCTTGCTTGGATAATGTTTAGTTTGTACGTCACATGTATTGCGCTTGCTGTTTTTGGTTGTTATCGGGATCTCATGTGAAGTTATGGATAAATTTTTGGGATACTCTAGAAAGCGAGGGAAAAACAGGAAGACGAGAGAAAAGGTGGAGGCAAAGAAAAGGAACTCTGGCGAAGAGAATACGTATCAAGGCACACGAATGCTGTGGTACCAGCTCGTCAAATCGGTGAGTCATGTAGCTGCCAATGTTTTTGAAAGTGGGCAGAGATAACATGAAAGCGATTTTTGAAACTGGGTATTTACGACTTACAGAATTCGTATTCATCAAAACTGGTGATAAGCAAAGACTTGAAAAGGTCTTTTGTAAAGGGAAGGCCGAGTTGGACTTTGCGGCGTTTCGGGTGCGCTTTAGAAATAAACAATATAAAAACAAAGTGTTCCGTACTACATTTTATAACATGCATGCAATTTCGGAAAAAGGCGTTCGTACTGCTATTTAAAAAATTGATTCGACAGGAACTGTTGTTCTTAACCAAAGGGGTAATAAAAGAATCGGGTCATAAAGTAGAAGACGACAGAAAGACTAAAGTGAAACAACACATTATGTCTTTGCTAACTGTGTCAAGCCACTATAGTCGCACAAAAAGTCCTCATCAAAAGTAATAATTGTGGCTCGGCCGACGAAATTAAAAATCTCGAAAACAATGCATCTCATGAGAGCTAAAACACCTCAAAATCTCATAAAATCTTTGGAAAATGAAGCCGATGAAGGGGTCCTCGCTATCGCATTCGACTTAAGCAGGCACTCCTTACTCCTAAATTGACCTGCGGTATCCAGTTTTATGACCGGAAACTGTGGACATACAACTTTGGTATTCACAACATTAAAATAGCATCCTCTAAAATGTATTTGTGGGATAAAACGACTGCAAAACGCGGATCATGTGAAACACTATCTGCATTAGTCACTTCCTGTCAGACGTTGATGATTGCATTAAACAAGTGATTATGTTTAGCGACAACTGCTTTGACCTGAATAAGAACTTGAATTTAGTTTTATCAATCTTGTCTTTAATCCACAATGTTATATTCGACGAAACACGACAGGTTTTTATGATGCCTGGCCATTCCTACCTTCATTGTGACCGGGACTTTGCACGTACTGAGAAAGAGGTTCGGCTTGCCAACGTCTACTCCGAGAACCGTTACGAGTATTACATTCAAAAATGTTGTCAAAAAACACCATTCACGGTAGTACATGTCACGCAATATTTTGTTTTGGACTACGCCGTTGTTTAAAAATATACGAGAAAAACTCAGCTCCAAGTCGTCAAATTTAAGGAAGGTAAAAATTTTGAGTTCACCAAAGACTACAAACAGGGGTTTTACACTCAGAAAACTTACAAATTTGGCGTCAAAACTGCAGTGAAACTTCAGAGAGGAAAGTTCAGTTGTTATGACCCACCGAAGTTCAATCTGGCAAAAGTCTGGCTAAATTCCCCTGTGCCTGTGCCCCCTGCAAAATTCAAGGATATTTGAGATCTACTGCCGTACGTTCCATTGCCATGGTCAACGTACTTCACAACCATTCTGAAAAATCACCCTGGAACTAACTCCCCGCCAATCGAGGGTGACGCTGAGGAAATAGAAGACGACCAAGTGGATTACGAAAACAAAATTTAAAAATATTGGTCAGTTTGAAATAGAGTTAATATATATTTTTTAAGTTGAATGAGAAATAAAAATTTCAGAGTTTTGATGTTTCATATGTTTTTCATGTATGTTTTCGTACAATAAAGTTGTTTGCTTTACAAGTCTGGTTTTCTCTAATTTTTTTTCCACATTTATTTTCTTTGCTCAGTTTAGAAGGATTGTTATAGATTACATTTATTACAAAAATTTAGATGTCTCAGAGCAAAAATAGATGAAATGCCTTTTTTGTTGAGTTCGCCAGAGTGAAAAAATTTCAGACGCGTTTTTCTCGAAACCAGCATTTGTTGAGTTCACCCTTCGTATCCACAACTCCTCCTTTGTACTTCAATTTAATTAAAAAAAGAAGAGTTTTAAATTTTCAGCGAGAGACGTCAATAATTAAATGTCCGGTAAAATATTAACCACAGAAAAATTTTAAAAGTCTAAACGCTTTTTGTAGCAAAATCAACCTTCGTATGCGAAATACATCGTTTAAAATATGCACCTGCTAATCGTCGATCATAAAAATACCGTGTTGTCAACCGAGGCACCGTCTCAAAACAATGTTATTAAGCTTTAATTTCTTATCCATGTGTTTTCCGTTTTGGACTCTTCCAGCCTCTCTGTTTGTTATTGTTTTGATTTTATACCCTAATCTATATATATAAAACAGTTCCGTAACTGACTCATTCATTCACTGACTGACTGACTGACATACAACGCACAGACCAAACCGCTGGACCTAAAGGGCTGAAATTTTGCATGGCGATTCTTCTAATAGTGTAGGGGTGCACTAAGAAAGATTTTTCAAAAATTCTTCTTAGATTTTTTTAAATTAAATTTTTAAGCTGTTTTTTAAACTTTTTTTACGTTTGCATTTAAAATAATACAATGAGGTTTATAAAATTTATATCACGAGAAAGATCATAAAAAATCCTTTAAAATGAGATCTATTTCGAATCTTTACCTCCATTTTCTGATTTTTGGTGAATTTTTTAAGATTAATTTTTAGAATTTAATTTATTAAATGCTGATCACGTGATTTCGTTTTCTGGTACTTTAAATAAATTTATCGTCACGTGAATAACAACTAAATAGACAAAAAAATATTTATTTTCTTGCTAATGCGGCAGACGATTGGACATTATTTTGTCTATAAAAATATCCCTTAAGATTTTTTTATAGATATATTTTTTTTTGTACATCAATTGTATATATTGATCGTCCTATTTATTAGAAATATATATATATATATATATATATTTATTTTTATTGGCATTAATTGCATACATTGACCGTTGTATTTAATTTGAATGTACTCAGTAGCGAAGTGCGCGTTTTCAGCTAGTCCACATATAGTGTAAAGAGCAGTCAACCAATTTTTGCATAGTGTGATTTTACTTACTTCTATGTCATTAATGAACCACCGTATATGGGCCGGAATTGGGGACCGAGATGAGGAACAGTTGATATCCACAACATCACCCACGTGGTACCAGGGCAAGTGGCCGTGGATGACAGGTCCCTTTTGTCCAGGGGCAGAGTGGGATACTAGGAAACACAACAAAATAATATTAGAGAATCCAAAACAAAAGACTTCTGTGGCTGTAGCCACATAAATGAGCAAATGTATAACAAAACAAAAAATGAACCGGGTTTTAGGAAAAACAATTTTGTGAATAACACTCAATACATTATGATATATTGATAGTTTTAAATTGCGATATATACCCCATAATTTAAAACGACTTCTGTAAAACTCCACCTGTAGTGCTGAGAGGGGTAGTTTAATTAGTACAGATTGCTGAAACCCTCTGTTTGACCCCTATCCCAATTCTATTTACAAGCAACTTATTTTTAGCAATGTATTTCTCGATCTTAACAGATCCAAAGCAATTCGGGGGGTTAATTTCTGAAGTTATTTGGGTCTGGAAAGATAAAACTTTTCTAACAGTATTCTGGTCTAGACAATTCCAATTAAAAATGTTTTTACATATATTCACTACACATTTATTATGTACTAGTGCAGAAGCATAAATATCCTCGCCCCATTTTTATTAAGAGAAAATGGTATCCTGTAAAAACAAGCAAGAGCAGGGAGAATGGGAGGTACATGCTCCTACAGCTAACAGAATTTTCTGCAAAAGCAGGAAATTTTTTTTTGCCAGAATTTTTAAGAGAGGCGCTTAAAACATCATAACTTCTCCCGTTGTTGCAATGGTGCAGCACGTCTGGCCGGAGAGCTGGTCTGGACTTTTTTTGTTTTCTAGTCACTTGTATTTTGAGAAGTAAAAACGAGAGGATTGTGAGAAATAGTGGTAGAGTTGACGTCATAGAACGAGAGCACGGAATGAGAAATCTTGACTGTATTTCAGAAATCTCCTTTGTTTGTTTTTGTCTTTGGAGAATGAGAGGAAAGTTTGAACGTGCCGTGAGCCAGTTTTGTAAAAGTACATCGCATCTGTCAAAAGAGCAAGAGGTTTCGTGTTTCATTTTTTTACCGTTCGTAGTATTTCGAAGTTGTAACGAGCGTCTGCTTGTTACAACACCATGGATCAAGCCCGAGTCTTCTAACTCGAGGTTAGTATTCAACCAACTGCTCTAGCCTAGCGATGTGAGAAGCTCTCTTTTATTGAATTATCATCCTTGCAGTGTTTTAGTTTTTTTTAGTCTAGAGATACAGTATTACGTTTATATTTGAATATTAATTTAATATATTTTTCATGATGCTGTTTTTTTACCTTAAATTTTGGTTGCATATTTTCCTAATATTTCCTTCTTGTTCTTTTAAGCGTACTGATGCTACTCAAACAGTCACCCGCCAAGACTGACGATTGAAACCGTGTCTTCCAATCTCAAAGTTAATTGAACAATGTGAAGAACTCTCATTCTCAATTCCGATCTTCGTAAAGTGAAGTGAAGAAGAAAAAATGAAACAAAAGTGTGGTAAAGTGGCTTTTATAAGCTTGTCGAGAGGCCGAAAACTTAATTTTTCAGATTTTTGAAATGACTCGATGATTCTCTTTAGATCAGAGTAGAAAGAGACGAGAATGAAAGTATGATAATGGTGGCACAACATTTAAAGAGTATCATGCTTTACTAATCTCGACAAAAGGTTGGAATTTTTTGATTGGAGTTACCCA
>OU015501.1:121692631-121785131 GCA_907164885.2 Dolomedes plantarius
TTTTGTAATAAATAATCCCTCGTGATAGATGAATTTACTGCCGTCTTAAAAAATATGTAAATAGGATTTCATGCTATTTGTATGAGCATTATTTTCAATGCATTAAAATCCCTTTTACCGTGTTATTTGGTGCTAAAAACATTCATTTTTACGCAGAATTTATTTGAAAATAGTGAAATTTTGCTAAAAAATACTAAACAAATTCAGAAGCAAAAATTCAAGGTTTATAAAATGTTAGTATTTTTGTCTGCGATTAAATTTTATTTAAAAACGCAATACGAAAACTCATATCCAATAATAAGGTATTTAAATTCTTAGATAGCAGCAGATTACAGGGAGAAAAAAGGCAGATGTTAGAAGGAAACTATATGTCTTTTTAAATAAATACATTTTATAAGGAATGATTATTGAGTTGCTAAAAAATTGAGAAAACTGATCATCCAGAAAATATTAAATATCTAAAGAAAAGCATTATTTTCAACTTATTTTCAGATATAAATTTTTCTTACAAGATTTTTCTTATGAATTCTGCCACATTCAATCACATACTTATTCGGGATTCAAACCGGAGACTTTTTGCTATTCGCACAAATGTGGTGCAACGCTACTAAGGATTACCGTACAGAGTACCATCAACTGGGGTAACTTTGGCCTTTGAAGGTAACTTTGGTCCAACAAACCTATTATAATATACCTATCTATATATATAAAACAGTTCCGTAACTGACTCACTGACTGACATACAACGCACAGACCAAACCGCTGGACCTAAAGGGCTGAAATTTTGCATGGAGATTATTATTATAGTGTAAGGGTGCACTAAGAAAGATTTTTGAAAAATTCTTCTTAGATTTTTTAAAAATTAAACTTTTAAGCTGTTTTAGTAACTTTATTTAAGTTTGCATTTAAAATAAAATTTGGGGGTTATAAAATTTATATCACGAGAAAGATCATAAAAATGCCTTTAAAATGAAACCTTTTTCGAACCTTTACCTCAATTTTCTGATTTTTGGTGAATTTTTAAAGATTCATTTTTAGAATTCAATTTATTGAATGTCGATCACGTGATGTCTTTTTCTGGTACTTTAAATGAATTTATCGTCACGTGCATAAAAACTAAATAGACAAAAAAAAATATTCCTTTCCTTTCTAATGCAGCAAACGATTGGATATTATCCAAAAAAAATAAATATCCCTTACGATTTTTTTATAAATATATATATATATATATATATATATATATATATATATATATATATATTACATCAATTGTATACATTGATCGTCGCATTTATTATAAATATATATTTATACATATATTTTGTTTGGCATTAATTGCATACATTGACCGTTGTATTCAATTTCAATGTACTCCGTAGCGAAGAGCGGGTTTTCAGCTAGTATACCTATATACCTATATGCTTTTTATACATATTATATTTTACCCACCTATTGGTCCTTGAAATAAATAAGGGATAATTACTCTCCTTTGTCTAGATACAGCACATGCAATCTTTTTTCGATTGCTGGGCCAAAGTTACCACACGTGACGGTACCTGGAGAAATTATTGGAACCGGAACTTGGTTTCAATGGTTGTAGAACTGGGCATTCGAAAGTATTAAATTAGGTTTAGAAAACAACATTTTTATGGTGATAAACAGTTTTACCATGCTTCACAATTTATCGCTATCTAGATCTTCGGCATCCTCTGTCTTAAGCGTATCCACAGCATTAGCTACTACTCGTTTATCCTCCTCAACCATCTCAGAAGTCAATCCCCTCCTGTTGTCATCAGATATGCCGTTGAGTGTAATTTGGTTTTATTGATTTATTTCATATAAACTTGTAAGGTATACATAAGATTCGATTCACAAGAATCGAACTTTTGAGTGAATCAATTAAAGAAGCTGCTTGAGATATGCTAATTTCGGCATACGCGCTTGGTATAAATACCAAGCAGCTTGATTAAGTTAAAAAGTTGTTAAAGTTGATAGATAAGCGAGAGGGAGCTACGTGGTAAGCAGCTCCAGGTGTTAACCGGCGCTAGTGCTTAGGGGGGCCCAAAGTTTACATGGCAGAACTGCTGGTTTGACTCTCTAGTTTGTGAGTATTTCAATGTGTATTTATACTGAATGCTAATATATATTCCGTACAAGTAGTACGTATGCTTATTGCTGTAAAAGCAAATTCTATATGTGCAGCAAATTCAATAAGCATTGTTTCATGTATAAACTGTGTTTGTATCAAATTCATTTAGAGTGCGACTTCAAATTATATACACCCAAGTCTGGGTAGAAGTGAGCTACAGAGGCTGTTCACACATTTTTTAGACGATGTATATTGTATTCACAAAACTAAATTACATAAAATTCTTATGTTTTAAATGTTCTATTTGACATCCCCTATTCTGAACTATCTTTCGACACCGCAATTTCCAGGATAATAATGCCTTTTGAAGTGTCAGAAGAGATATTCTATCCCATTCCTCCTGAACAGCTTTCCAGAGTCCTGTAAGGGTTTTGGGACGACGTTTGGATAATGCAGATTTTAAAAGTCCGAAAGCACAAAAATCCATAGGTGATACATCGGGAGATTTAGTAGGGATATTAGTGAAGGGTATGGCCTTGATACCAGTTTTTGTTCCATTTCTTTTAGGAAATTTACAGTGGATTTTGATGTGTGACTGCTAGCTTTGTCCTGATGGAGTCTCACAGACTGATGGCACTGTGGGTAAAGCGATGGTATTTCGTTCAGAAAAATTGGCGATAAAATATGTTCCTGATAGTATTTGGAGTTAATCTTGACATTTTTTTCCACTCTCTTTATTTTTAACTTGCCATTATAAGAAAAACCAGCAACAATCATGAATCCCTTAGAAAAACTTTCTTTCGATTCGTTGAACCATGTACTTAAATTTTTTTCTCCCCTTTTATGATAATAAATGGCTCTTTTTTTGTTGCCATCATTTAAATACACCCATGATTCATCTATTGTGACAATTGTTTTCCATTTTTCTCTGGATAAGTGTTTCTCATATAGAATTCTGCAGCGTGTCCTGCGTTCAGCGATATGATTTGGAAGAAGACGATGCACATTGCGTTTTTTCGCTTTATTAAGGTTTAAATCAACGTTTATCATTTTTTTTACAGTGAACACCGAGCATTTTAATGATTTTGCAACTGTCCTTTCACTAGGGGGATTTTCTTTTAACATTAAACAATGAACCTTTGCAATAGTCGAAGATGTCCGTTTTTTCCTTGGATACTTGTTTGGAATTTTTGTCCCACTTGAGGCTACAATTTGACGTTTTTTTTTTCCTTTCTTGTTGACAATATTACCTATCGACGCTTTAGATATCACAAAACCATGACTCTTACATCGTTTTTGGATAACGGAGTATGCATATTTCTCTTCGGAAAGAGCATTAATGTAGCCTTCGAACCACTGCTTTGTTAAAAACGCCATTTTGAATAAAAACAAAACTTTCAAGCCGCAGACGATAATTTCGACTTTTAAAAACATAGTACAATTGCAATTATTTCTTTTGAAGCAAACGATTTTTTATTACCGCTTACCAAAATCGTCTAAAAAATGCACGAACAGCCTCTGTATAATTTACAAAATTTTCACGAGATATTATATTTATTGCAATTATAATCAGAAAAAATATGTTGTATTGTATATTATTTCAAATAAAACATTCTAAACTTTGACGAACTATAAGCTAGTGGCAAATTGAAAATAAAACATAAAAACTTCACAGTGAAAATAAAGCGAGCCAGAATTCGGTAGTTTCGGGTTTTAGAGCCCTTTTCCTATGAGTTGCGATGGAAAACATGTAATTAGACTTTTAACTTTTTAACGGGTTTACAAACTCGATCCGGTTCGTGGGATGAAGAAATTGTACTGATACCTTAATTAATATGTATAGATAAAAACTCTATTTCCATCCATATTTCATACCTAATACATTTCATTCCTAACATTTATCACACATGAGCATAAATTTTTACCACTTTCTGGAAATATTTTATAACTACACCAGTTTCTTACATATATACTCATCATCAGGAGATAATCGATAATTCCAACAGAATGAGAAGGCTTTATTCCGTAATTTTTCGAATAATTAAGTTTTCCAGTCGACCGGAAATCGAGGCAAGAAAAGCTTTAATTTACTTCCTAAAAATACATTTCAAGAATCAGTTCTCTGAAATAAGCTAAATTTTTCTTCTGATATGAAGGTTAATAAAGCCCATAGATTTTCCGGAATCTTAAAATGTGTGATAAAGCAAAAAATTTTAAATCCTCAGTAATGCATTAGAACGTGCTATTAGTTTCTGAAAAACTTCTTACTTCCTTTTTTCAGGTACGAAAACCTTCGATGTGATTATCATGGAAGGAATATAAACTCAAGAAGTAAAATGATTTTTTTCGGATAGTAATAGCGCATTCTGACGCATTATTGTAACTTTTAAAAGTTAGATTTCCTTGAAGCTATCAGCAAAGGATGTATGGGAAAGAGCATCAGCTATCACCTTCTTTATTTAATTTTGTATTATATTTTTGAAAGCAAGGGGAGAGGGATCAGTATTAAATAAAAGCTACTTGATGTTAATTTTGTTTGCACGAATCAATGCTATGAACAGTAGTTAGTATTAAAAGATTGGGGCTTGCGTTTCAAACACGTTCAAAAAAATTCCAAAGCAACGCGAATAGCAGTTTAGATCTTATTCCTTCAGAATCAAGAAGTTATGTCCCTGTCAAACTTTGTGTTTAGTATTTGCCAGTCACACGATGATGATTTAGTTTCCATATTGAAGATTTCAGGACAACTGAAATATTTAACTTCGGGAAAAAAAAAAAAAAACAAAAACTGAATCATCGAGGAAATTCGCATTTTAATTTTATTGAAAAATAAATTTTAGGTATGGAAAACTAAAAATAATAAAAGATCTAAATATTTATAAAAATATTTTATTTAAATAGTCTTTCGTTTTGTGTGTGTAAACGAAGAAAATTAATTTATCTGAAAAAAGTAATATTTATCGCTAATGGTTCTTTTGATAAATCCTTGTTCTCAACTTTCATATTTTCATTAAGAGTAAAATTCCTTTATTTCATCTCTATATTTGATCAAATTGCAATACTAAAGAAAAAACTTGCTACTTTATGAGACGACTAGCTGAAAACCCGCGCTTCGCTACGGAGTACATTCAAATTAAATACAACGGTCAACGTATGCAATTTATGCCAAAAAATAAATATATATATTTATAATAAATGCGATGATCAATGTATACAATTGATGTAAAATATATATCTATCTATCTATATATATATATGTAGTGAAGGATCCACAATTTGGACATTTTGAACTCCTTCCAACGTTATAGCCATTTTGTTCTTCCAACACGATTACGGGGCATAAATCGGCTATATTGGAACTGCACCAATTTTCCAAGAAACATCGCACCCCCTGAATTCCTCAAGACGGGGGAAAGAAATTCCAGGAAATTCAACGGACTTCCAATTTTCTTGGAAATAAGCGTACCACGTGGGTCAACCATGGGAATGTCAGAGCATCCTGCCCTCGAATAAAAAACTCGAAGAGGCAATAAATTTACGTGAATAACTAACCTGGGGAGGGGTTATAATGAAGAATGTAGGAGCCCCGAGTGTGGGAGAGAGGACGTTCGGAGGGAGAGCGGGAGAGCGATTGGAGGTAGCGAGCTGCGAAGAGACCCTGGGAAGAAAAGACGCCCCCGTAAAATGGCGAGATACCCGTCTTCAACCGCCAGCGCCGAATCCTGTTGCATCTGCCAGTGAAGAGCCACATGAATTTCTACCCGATGCCTAAAGCCTCCTCCTGTAGAAATGCCTCAACGATGCCATGCTCTGCTGTTTCATCAAAACTCCCCAGGTTGGTCATAAATTCCCCCTTTAAATAGTGCTCATGCCTTTTGAGAGATTACGAGACTTTTATTTCTCTCGACCCGTAATGGTTATGCCGCAGGAAGCGGATGAAGTATGCCCTAATTCGGTTAAAAATATGTATAGCCAAGATCTTAAATATAATATGTAAACCCGACCTTTTCTTGTAAAATATTGTATAATAAATGTTGTTATTTTATTTATAAACGCATAGTTCCCTTTGGAGTTCACCTCCCTAAATTTACACAACGCAAAGGGGTATCTCTGGTACCCCTCATAACATATATTGGTGCCGGGGAATTCAACTTTACCCTTAAAACGGGAACGCGACTTTGATCGCGGGGAATAGGAAGAATGACCCAAAATAAGGGGGGAGTGAAAAAAGTTAATGTCGTTGGATCCTGAGAACGCACTAAATGTTCGAGGTTCCCTCGCCCCGTCCTCGACAGAAGAGAATGGGAAGGGGAGTTTCACAGCAACTTGCTGGACCCCCGGCTAAACAATTGCCCCACACAGAGAGTGAAAAAGTTAGTCTCGCTAATTCCCCCAACGCTAGGTTCAAGGCGAAAATGTACGTGAGGTCGCGGATATTTGTATTATGCTCTCCAACGGGGTGTCAAACAAAGCGAAATTCGAAAGCCGTATTGCGAACTGAGATGCAGAGTCTAGACATTTATCAAAACCGCAAGCGAACCGCTGCCGGAAGAAAATTGCAAAAATCAGGCGAATGGGAAATAGACGCTCAACACTTCTGCTAAGCTATTAAACTTTCTTTACTCGCGCAGAATTTAAAACTTTTTACTTAAAATGTTTTTGGTTCAGTTAGATCAGTAAGTCATGGACAGAACTCTTTGGGAATGGCCGCCTAAGGTTTTCTGCCCATTTGCCAATTTACAAGGGAAAACTCGGTTTAAGGGGTTTTATCGTTTTCTCCAGAGGTCTGATCAACTATCTTGTGTCAACGATAGGCTTTTGAAAACTAAGGTGTACCGAGTAAATAAATTTTTTCATTTGATTAAGTTTTTTCTTGACAAAAATAAGTTTTTTTTTTTCTCTCTCTTAACTCTTCGTCTTCTGTTATATTGCTATGTGATATCTATATAATTTTTTTTAGGAAACTTAGCAGACTTTAGAATTTTCGTCGTGGGTTCATTTGTGCGCATAGTTTAAATTCAATTTGACGATGTTTCAGTGTACAAATCTGATGATAGAGCAAAATTTGGTCAATTTCGTTGGGGAATGAATAAAAAAAAAGAAAAAAAAAAAGGAAAATTTAAAATTTAAAAAAAATATATATATATATTATTAAAAGATTAGCGTGTATTATGTTTTATTATTGTGTTTTATTATTATTATTATCATTATTAATACTATTATTATTGAATGCATGGATAGCACATTATATGTTTCACACAAATGGCAGCGCAAGGAAAAGAGAACATTTTTACTCTTTCCGCGAGTTAAACACATAATGGCGATTATGCACATTTGCCAACGTTTTTGAAAATTTCATCTTCGCTGTACGATTTTAGCGGAGAGATTTCTATTTCTGTAAGATAACCTTTTCTTTACATTTTAATCTCTGATCACATGTGTTGATCGAGCCACTATTTTGTTATTATTTGTTTTACAGGGTATGCATACCATTTTCTATGATGTTAGTTAATGTTGGTCAGAGTTAATGTAAGCTTAAAGAAAACTTTATAAATTTTGAATTTATTTTTTTTAAATCAGTAAAACTTGCAGCACTATAAGGGGAGATTTTGACCTCCTGAACTTTTACAACTGATGTCATTCATGATTTTTTTTTACGGCCATTGTGACTTTTGTGCAGTTGGAGTCTATTTTGCTGAAGCGAATGGAGCCAATCCGTTCTTCAACCCCTACAGACTGTGGCGTGCCAGCAAGCCTAGAAAAGGGGGGAGTGATTGTTGTGAAGGATCCACAATTTGGACATTTTGAACTCCTTCGAACGTTATAGCCATTTTGTTCTTCCAACACGATTACGGGGCATAAATCGGCCATATTGGAACTGCACCAATTTTCCAAGAAACATCGCACCCCCTGAATTCCTCAAGACGGGGGAAAGAAATTCCAGGAAATTCAACGGACTTCCAATTTTCTTGGAAATAAGCGTACCACGTGGGTCAACCATGGGAATGTCAGAGCATCCTGCCCTCGAATAAAAAACTCAAAGAGGCAATAAATTTACGTGAATAACTAACCTGGGAAGGGGTTATAATGAAGAATGTAGGAGCCCCGAGTGTGGGAGAGAGGACGTTCGGAGGGAGAGCGGGAGAGCGATTGGAGGTAGCGAGCTGCGAAGAGACCCTGGGAAGAAAAGACGCCCCCGTAAAATGGCGAGATACCCGTCTTCAACCGCCAGTGCCGAATCCTGTTGCATCCGCCAGTGAAGAGCCACATGAATTTCTACCCGATGCCTAAAGCATCCTCCTGTAGAAATGCCTCAACGATGCCATGCTCTGCTGTTTCATCAAAACTCCCCAGGTTGGTCATAAATTCCCCCTTTAAATAGTGCTCATGCCTTTTGAGAGATTACGAGACTTTTATTTCTCTCGACCCGTAATGGTTATGCCGCAGGAAGCGGATGAAGTATGCCTTAATTCGGTTAAAAATATGTATAGCCAAGATCTTAAATATAATATGTAAACCCGACCTTTTCTTGTAAAATATTGTATAATAAATGTTGTTATTTTATTTATAAACGCATAGTTCCCTTTGGAGTTCACCTCCCTAAATTTACACAACGCAAAGGGGTATCTCTGGTACCCCTCATAACAATATATATTTATAAAAAAATCGTAAGGGATATGCATTTTTTTTGGATAATATCCAATCGTCTGCTGCATTAGAAAGAGAAAAAATAATTTTTTTGTCTATTTAGTTGTTACGCACGTGACGATAAATTTATTGAAAGTACCAGAAAAAGAAATCACGTGATCAGCATTTAATAAATTAAATTCTAAAAATTAATCTTTAAAAATTCACCAAAAATCAGGAAATGGAGGTAAAAATTCGAAAAAAATTTCATTTTGAAGGAATTTTTATGATCTTTCTCGTGATATAAATTTTATAACCCTCAATGTATTATTTTAAATGCAAACTTAAAAAAAGTTTAAAAAACAGCTTAAAAATTTAATTTAAAAAATCTAAGAAGAATTTATGAAAAATCTTTCTTAGTGCACCCTTACACTATTAGAAGAATCGCCATGCAAAATTTCAGCCCTTTAGGTCCAGCGGTTTGGTCTGTGCGTTGTATGTCAGTCAGTCAGTCAGTGAATGAATGAGTCAGCTACGGAACTGTTTTATATATATAGATTAGAGTTTGAAATTCGTTACATAAATCCTGTCATTTGTAATACGATACGAAGCAATTTACTGTAGAGGACATTACTCGGGAATCGGACAGTAAAGGAATCGTTGGTTAATATGCACAAGATGTAAATTACATGACAATTACATATGAATTTAGTGCATAAAAATTTTCCTTAGCTTTAACTTACTCTATACTGCTGCGCTTTTTAATACATACTATATTCCTCATTTATTCAATATAGAAACTGTCTCATCATCGAAAGCTTGACTCATATACAACGTACTATCAGCTAATGTGGAAGACCAAAGTCGCCTTTCTAAACTGCCACACCCCATTCGTATTGTTTTGGGCCTTTTTTTTAACGTGATGTAAATACGAAACACATTCAATTAAAAAGAGTTTACATTGATTTTTGCAGACCTATGCTAGGTTGTGTTTTAATTCAGATATCCATCTCGTCCATTTCAAAATAATGTCATAAACAGTACATATGTTCTAAATGATAAGAACTTTTAGGTCAGTGTTTCTAATATAAATAATTCTTAATAATTATTTCCAAATAAGTATTTTTGATTAAGCGTACGTCCCATTCTTTCTTTAAAAATGTTCTGTTAATGAATATGAAAACAACTGATAAAGTATACTTCAAATGTATGAAACTGTTATTGATTCGGCTTTCAAACATTCAAGCTTGTGAAAATACATTAGAATTTTAAAGATTAAAACCCGAAACACGCAAAAGTAATTTAAAAGGTAAAATATATTTTCTTAATTCTTCAAAAGGATGACGAAATTACTAAACAAGTAAGAAGTACCATTCAAATCATATTTACTTTTAATACAAGCATTTTAAACGTTAGTGGATTTTTCTTTATACAAAATTTGGATTTTGCTTCGATACTTTATGAATTACTAGCTGAAAACCCGCACTTCGCTACGGAGTGCATTCAAATTAAATACAACGGTCGATGTATGCAATTAATGCTATATATATATATATATATATATATATATATATATATATATATATATATATATATATAATAAATACGACGATCAATGTATACAATTGATGTAAAAAAACGAAAAAATATATTTATAAAAAAATTGTAAGGGATATATAGAGTAAATAGCTCACTTCTACCCAGACTTGGGTGTATATAATTTGAAGTGGCACTCTATTTTAATTTGATGCAAACACAGTTTATACATGAAACAATGTTTATTGAATTCGTTGCACATATATAATTGGCTTTTACAGCAATAAGCATACGTACTACTTGTACGGAATATATAAATGCAGCTTTCAAGAACAATATATTTCCAATACTCACAAACAGTAAGTCAATCCAGCAATTCTGCCACGTAAACTTTGGGCCTGCTAAGCACTAGCGCAGGATAACACCTTTTCAACCTTAACCACCCTTTTCATTAATGACGCTGCATGGTATTTATACTAAGCGCGTATGCCGAAATTAGCATATCTCAAGCCGCTTCTTTAATTCATTCACTCAAAAGTTCGATTCTTGTGAATCGAATCTTGTGTATACCTTACAGATATTTTTATACACAAAATAATGTAGAAGAAAATATTCAAATTAAATCTAATAGAACATACTAAAGAATCTAGTATAGTTAATATAGTACAGTTAATATAATACAGTTTGAGGAACATAATATCTTTTACTGCATTTTAATATTTTTTTGGAAAATGTCCAATCGTCTGACACATTAGCAAGAAAAATTATTTTTTGTCTATTTAGTTGTTATGCACGTGACGATAAATTTATTTGAAGTACCAGAAAAAGAAATCACGTGATCAGCATTTAATAAATTAAATTCTAAAAATTAATCTTTAAAAATTCACCAAAAATCAGAAAATGGACGTAAAGATTCGAAAAAGATCTCATTTTAAAGGAATTTTTTTTCTCGGGATATAAATTTTATAACCCTCAAATTATTATTTTTAATGCAAACTTAAAAAAAGTTACTAAAACAGCATAAAAATTTAATTTAAAAATATCTAAGAAGAATTTTTCAAAAATCTTTCTTAGTGCACCTCTACACTATAAGATGAATCGCCATGCAAGCTCTTTAGGTCCAGCGGTTTGGTCTGTGCGTTGTATGTCAGTCAGTTAGTCAGTCAGTTACGGATCTGTTTTATATGTATAGATAATCATCTTTCATGCCTGCGAAACAGTATGCTAATTCCGACTTGTTCATTGAGGTTGATGACATCAGTGGACAGTACCATGCTTGGTGATATATTCGACTACAACTGACAAATGAATACGCAATGTATTTCTACTAGCTTGTGAAAAAAGTCATAGAAATAACACTTCATAAAACTATAGGGAAAGTCCGGTTGGTAGATCAGGTCTCGAGCTTCGTAGACTTGAGTTGGTCTCCCTGTCTTGACAAGTGCTGGTTATGAAGTTTTCACGACCAGGCACCTGAATTTACATCAATTTACGATGTTTACCCTTCTTATTAATGCTATGTAGAGTTAAAGCTACTGTGTACTAACCCTATTGGATTCGCTCACCGCAATGTTAACCTATGGAGAAAATGTGTCCAGGATTGCTGACTTGGATTTAATTTTTTTTAACAATTGTATTTTATAACACAGAAAAAAATTTTACACTTTGGACCATTTTTCGTTTTTTTTTAATTGCAAGTAATATTTTGAAATTTAAATTATCCTGGGAAATAATCTGGTATAGTGTGTTTTAAAAGTTTATCAATTTCTTTGGTGGACGAAATTTTTAAAATGAATTAATTCTGTTGCAAGATGCAGAAAAGTTCAGGCTATCTGAAAATACCATTTATAATGAATTGTCAGCATTTATGTAGCTGTAAATAGTAGACACAATTTCTCCATAGATAGTACTAACCCTATTGGATTCGCTCACCGCAATGTTAACCTATGGAGAAAATGTGTCCAGGATTGCTGACTTGGATTTAATTTTTTTTAACAATTGTATTTTATAACACAGAAAAAAATTTTACACTTTGGACCATTTTTCGTTTTTTTTAATTGCAAGTAATATTTTGAAATTTAAATTATCCTGGGAAATAATCTGGTATAGTGTGTTTTAAAAGTTTATCAATTTCTTTGGTGGACGAAATTTTTAAAATGAATTAATTCTGTTGCAAGATGCAGAAAAGTTCAGGCTATCTGAAAATACCATTTATAATGAATTGTCAGCATTTATGTAGCTGTAAATAGTAGACACATTTTCTCCATAGATTAACGTTGAGGTAAGCGAATCCAATACAGTTAGTACACATCAGTCTTAAGCGATTGATAAACATGTTACCCCTAAATACTTTTAAGGCTGATTTTTTTTTCTCGGATGCTTTTAATCTTTTATTATTATTCATGTAACTAAAGACAATGAACAGGTAAAAATATATGATAAATGTCTTGACTTTTTACATAAGGTAATAACGAAAAAACAATGAATAGTTTCAAATACGAATTCATTTCAAAAATTTCGTCCACCAAAGAAATTGATAAACTTTTAAAACACACTATACCAGATTTTTTCCCCCCGAATAATTTAAATTTCAAAATATTACTTGCATTTAAAAAAAACAACAAATGGTCCAAAGTGTAAAATTTCTTTCTCTGTTATGAAGTACAATTGTTAAAAAAAATTGAATCCAAGTCAGCAATCCTGGACACATTTGCATACTAATTGATTGAAATTACCTGGATCAATGTGTGCTAATGAGCCCCCATCCCGAGATTGCCCCCTCCCCCTTATTTATTTTCATGTTTAATATTTAAATTATTGAAGTAATATTACCTTAGACATGAGAAAAAATAGAGTTTTCATTAAATAAGATTACACAAATTACATAAAATTAATATTCATGAGTATGAACTTTATTTTCATGTTCTCCTTTTGTGTTTGGTTCTAGAACCGCAATGTATAAAAATGTTAAAGGGAAATTCCTAGTCTGTTATTCTGAAATTTTTTCCCCGATTAGATATTTTAAAAATATGTAAATTTTCTTGAAATGGCATATTTATCTTGTAATAATATTAATTAATATATTTATTTTATTATCTTTTAAACTGTAAATTTAAATGCACTATCTGATTTTCCTTACTTAAAGTACTCCCTTAAAGTACAACATAAAAAATCATAATAGTGATCCATAAATGATGATTTAAAATAGAATTTTTAGAGAAAAAGAAAATTTTAAAAATGAATAGTATTTTTACAGAGAAACAAATGAAATCCATTGACATAAAAATTATCAAAGAGGTTTTGTAAGTGTCAACGATAATGTACATGCTGTGAATTGCTCGTGGAATGTACATGCGACACAGTCTTCCCAGATGTACATTAGAAGTCGGATGGAATTTTTACTGATTTATCTATTAAGTAGCTAGACATTTTTTTTTTTTTTTTTTTTTTATCCAATGCGGAGGCACTTGTATTTCAAACATTGGCCTAAGTAGCTAGACATATCCTAGTAGTTTATGAAAGTATGTAACTACGTTTGCAATTTGTATATATACATACATACATACTCCATATCCAAAAAAATATATGAACCCAGAAGGAAACGAGCTACTATCACGAAACTTAACATGTATGAGGAGATAAGCAAATGTTTACAAATTCAGAAGAACAGACCGTTTTATAAAGAAGATATGGCATGAAAAAGGTTACAAATCAGTAAGAAGTAAATCCACCTCTGGCAGCTCTACAAGCTGAAACACGGCGTGGCATCGAATCAATGAGGTCACCTATGATCTCCTGCGGAAGATCATGCCATAATATTTGCAACTGGGTTGTTAATTCCCCAGTATTCGGGGAAGGCTGCTGTTGCCTTCCAAGCACGTATCAGACGTGTTCTATTGGCGAGAGGTCTGGATACCTGGCAGGCCATGGGAGTACGTCATATCCTTCAAGACATTGTTGGGAGAGTCGCGCAGTATGTGGACGAGCGTTGTCTTGCTGATAAATAGCACCTGGGCGACTTGATAGCATAGGCAGCAACACTGGCATTAAAATCTCGTCCACGTAACTGCGTGCCGTCAAAGTGCGTCGAAGGACGACTAGAGGTGATTGTGTGTCCCAACAAATCACTCCCCACACTGTTACACCTTGTGAAATCACCGTATGCCTCTCGACAACAAATCCCGGATCGGACCGGTGGCCTGGCCACCTCCACACGCGTATGCGATGGTCATCGGCATTGAGACTGAATCAGGATTCATCGCTGACGAGCACACGCCTCCAGTCGGTCCCACTCCAGCTTGCCCGAGGTCGGCATAAATCCAATCGACACTGCCTATGATGTGACGTCAGTGGTAGGCGTCTTAATGGACGTCGGCTCCTTATACCTGCGTCGGCCAGTCGTCTCCGAATGGTTTCCCTTGATACCACCGGATGTCTGGAAGGTGGTAAATGGCATCGAACCGATTCTAGCGACGTTGTTGGTAAGGACGTGGCCGCTCTTATGATTGCGCGATCCTCGCGCGCATTTGTGTTCCTGGGACACCCTGACCCTCCGCGACGGTAGACTATCAATTCCGTGATCCATTTTTTCCAACACCGAGCAACTACCATATCGCTCCGACCGAGGTGGCTGCCGATACGCCTGTTCGGCCAACCTGCTTCTCTGAGGCCTACTAGACGCCCCCTCTCAAAGTCCGACAATTGTTCGTACTGTCGCCGGTTCCGTCTCAGAGGCATCTCTAGTCACAATACTATCCATCCAAGTCGACAGATTTATTTGAATAACCCTAATGCACGAGCAATAAATTATGCTTTTAAACTCTCCAAACTGCGGATCTCATATGCGCATAGCGCTCTTACCCTTGTATCATTGGCGTCGAAATTTTAATCAATTTCATATTTCTTACCAGACTACATTTCTGCCAAGTTTCGTGATATTAGGTCGATTTCTTACTGGTGCATATATTTTTTGTGACAGAGTGTATATATATATATATATACACTGCTGGCCACCCAAATTCCAACACCAAGAAAGACAAGAGATATCACAACAAAATTTATTTTGTGGATAACTTGTTGACCAAGTATCAAATGATTAAATTTATAGACTTCTGTGAAGTGTGGTTCCTGCCAAAATCAATAGCCAGAGTAGCCGCCATTGTTGGAGATTACCGCTGCCACACGCCTCGGCATTGATTCAAAGAGACTTTGGATGAGTTCTTGGGTACAGCAGACCAAACAGATTCCACACGTTGCCAAAGTTGATCTGCTGTGGCAGCTGGGGATGGAATCTGGGTCAGTTGTAGAGCAACCATGGACCACATGTTTTCTATCGGCGAAAGATCCGGAGAGCGAGGCGGCCAGGCAAGCAATTCAATCTGGCGATTGACGAAGAACCGCTGGACAATGCGTTCCACGTGTGGTCGCGCATTATCCTGTTGAAATATGGCTGTGGGCAAGCCCTGAAGGTAAGGAAGAACAACTGGCTCCAACACTGTAGATGTAGCACTGGCTGTTTAAAGTACCGGCAATGCGTACTAGAGGTGTGCGAGAGTGATATCCAAAACCGCCCCATACCATAATACCCGTTGCAGGACCAGTGTGGCGGTACATAACGCAGCTGTTCAGCATCTTCTCTTCACGGTGTCTCCAGACTCGAATGCGACCATCGTGGTGTTGCAGACAGAAGCGTGACTCGTCAGTAAAGACAATTTCATTCCATTCTGCCGTCCACATCCTTCTGTCATCGCACCATTGGCGGCGGAGACGTCTGTGGTTCTGCGTCAAGGGTAGACAAAGCAATGGACGTCTTGCGGACAGACCACTCTGCTGTAAACGGCGTCGAATGGTACGCGCAGACACTGGATGATGTGTTACAGACTGCATGTGCTGTGCTATGGTTCGTGATGTGACTGAGCGATCCGTCACTGCCATGCGCACAATTTGCCTGTCATCACGTGAAGTGGTGCGCTGAGGTGGATGCGATCGAACACGCCGGTCAGTCGTACCCTCCTGCATCCAACGATCACATATCCGCATTACAGTTGTTTGGTTTCGTCCAACACGACTACCGATTTCCCTGAAAGATAATCCACAATCTCGGTAGGCCACTATCCTTCCTCTGTCGAACTCGGATACTTGATCAAAAGATGATCGCTGTTTTCGACGAGGCATAATTGATCGTTTTTTTGAAAAAACCACAAGAAAAACACAATTGCCGAACTTGAAATCGTCGAAATCTCCAAGCCTTAAATAGCGCTTTGAAGTGGCGCCACAGGCGCGCGTGATGTGCGTCTGCGCTGAAATTCTAATCATTTGCATATCTCACCTCCGCTAATGCATGTTGTAAATTTCATGTTATTTGCATGTTTCCTTCAGGGTGTTGCATTTACAGTGGCCAGCAGTGTATATATATATATATATATATACACTGCTGGCCATTGAAATTGCAGTATCAGGAAGGAAAGCAAATAGCAAAACTTTACTTATTGTACGTATACAGCATAGTAGGAAGAATACATGATTAAATTTGTAGGAAATTTGAGGGTATATAGGGTCCTAAATTAGTGCCCACAGCTGCCACCTCTGGCAGCTAAAATGGCTCTAACCTGGTTAGGTATCGAGTCGAACTGTGCTTGGATGACAGTTACGAGCAATTAATTCCATGCGACTTGAAGTCTATGCCACACTTCATCAATCGTAGAGGCTGGAGAGCGGGGGTGGCACAGTCTCTCAGCAACCCATGACCAGATGTTTTCAATGGGTGAGAGATCTAGAGGACGTGCAGGGCAACAGTCAAACACCCTTTGTGTCTAGGTAGGTCAGGACACGACGGGCAACATGCGGCCTTGCGTTATCTTATTGAAAGATGAAGTCTCCCAGGCAAAGAAAGTAGGGCACAGCCACCGGCCTTAAGATCTGTGAAATTTAACTCTGGCTGTTCAGATTGCCGACGACGCGAATAAGAGGTGTTAGTGTCGTGTACCCAATGGCTGCCCATACCATCACATCAGGTGCAGGGCCCGTATGACGATATCGAATGTAAGCTGTCCAAGTGCGTGTAGTTTCCTCATGGAGAAATTGTGAAAGTTAATGTAGAGTTGGTGTTGGTGGATATCTATACTTGGATCTATTCTCTAAAAAAAATTTCAGTGTTTCGATGATATTGAAGTCGGGGGACTGTGGGGGTTAGGTAACATGTTTGCGTCTGTTTTCATGTTTTTCAAGCCACATTATGACAGGTCTGTCTGTATGGACAGGAGATTTATCATCCTGGGAAACACCCTCTCCAACGGGAAACAGTGTTTGCATCATAGGACGAACCTGGTTGGCAAAAAGTTCGACATAGTCCTTCCCAGTTTATCTCCCTTTTAGGGTTACAATGCGCCTTGCTGAAAACCATGAGATAGCAGCCAAAAGCATGTCAGATCCGTCTCCATGATTGATAGTTTGCACGAGACAATCAGGATCATATATTTGTTTGGTTGTTTTCCAGTAGAGCGCACGTCCTCTTCTGGGGAACAATGGTACCAATGGTTATTCTGACCACACGAAATTCTTTCACATATCACTTGACCAAGATTTGTGCTCGTGGCTCTATCGTGGACGACGTTTTACATTCACATCTGTTACAAGTGGCTTGGGAATTGTTACTCACCCCAAAATGTTTTGTTTGTGAAGTTCCCTCCTACTGACTGATACGGGAACCTGTAGATGCAGATAGAGCTCTATGGTCAATTTGGTTGCAGTTGTTTTATTTTTACAAGTCACAATCCACCTCAATACTCGTCTGTCTCTTTCACTCAGTTGCCCCTTTCTTCCACTATTCTATTTTACAGACTATGTTTATCCGTGCATTCTGTATGCTGTCATGGCATACGATGCTATCACTCTAGAAACACCCCAAACCCAGGTGGTTGACACAAAAGATATTCCCATTTGACGCGCTCCAACAGTTTACCCTCTTTGCAAGGTTTAACAACTTATTCTATCCCCCCAAAACCACGATGCCCATAGCTTCATTACTGCTACCCGACGGTAGAATAATATATACATATATACTGTATTCTATAGAAAATACCGGAGAGCCATACTTGTATTTTAAGGAATACGATGCACTTTCCTGAACACCACTAATATTTATAGGTGTTTCCATTATTTTAATAACCACCTGTATATATATATATATATATATATATATATATATATATATATATATATATATATATATATATATATATTTATATATATATGTATATATATATGTCAAAATATAAGTGAGAGGCACGGGGGGGGGCTTTTAAATAATAAGAAAGTAACAATCATTTTTAACGGAGCGCGTGTATTCTAAAGGAAAATATTCCTTTTAGCTGCGACAGTCTAGTCGAAAACGCGGGAGATTCTAGCGAAAGGGTTTATTTTTAGAATAGTACAGGTTTTTGGCGCGGAGAGAAAGTGAACGTCAGCGGAAATGGAATTCCAGATGCTTGAAGAGAGGGGACTGCACATGCGCTGCACGGCATAAACTCTAGAGGGAGTGGGTTTTGGCGGCAGATTGTTCGAGATTCTCGTTGACCGCGGAAGCTCGCGGCTACGTGCCGAGGAAATTAACAAAATGGCTACGTGAAAGAAATTACCCTGGAGCGTGGTTATTTCAAGAAACGCAATAAATAAGGATTAAAGATTATTGACTGTCTTGTGATCATTGCCTGCCACTCGCCAAAGTAATTAAAGAATATGATGACTGCAAAAAGAATATTTAAACACGGGTGAAAACAACGCCCCTGTCATATATATATATATATATATATATATATATATATATATATATATGTATGTCATATATATGTATATATATATATATATATGTCATATATATATATATATATATGTGTGTGTGTGTGTGTGTGTGTTTGTTTGTGTGTGTGTGTGCGCGCGTGAGTTTGTGTGAGTGTTGGTTGAGATATAAACGTAGCGTGTAAAAAACTGTATTAAGAAACCCTCAAAATATATAAACCATATAAATCATATTAAAACATATAAACCATATAAAATTGAAGTGACTAGATTGGAATTATCTAATGTATCTAAATGGGAAAAGAGGGGCACAGAGAATAAATGTTTCGAATGGAATAATTTCCAGCAATCACTCACAAGGATTGCAAATAATACAGGGCAAGTCTGTATCAACCGTCTAAAGGCTCAGGGTCATTATTCCACCAACCGAAATCGTTCGGTCATGTGAGGAACTCTTCTTTTATCGCAGTTTTTCATTTATCTCAAATTTATTCGAAACTTGATCATATAAACTAACAACTCGAAGTGTAGATGACCGAAAGCAGATCTAGATGCTAAACTGGAACAACACAATAGTGATATTTTTACATGATTTATTATTAAGGGGATGGTGGACCTTTCAAAACGATTTTTGAAATTTTTACCACAGAGATATGAAATTTTGTATATATATTCATTAAAGTATAATAATATTAAATACCTTATAAAATTTTATAAATATTTTTAAAAAAATATTTTATAATTAAAAACTTTAAATTAAATTACCTTTCTTTAAAATGCTCCTTGCCACTCAATTTTAAACTTTTCCCCTTAATTTTGCATTTATATTGCTTATAAATACTTTCTGAACAAAGTTATGTATTTTTTTGTACTTTCGTTGAATAGTTAATTTTTAGAAAATATTTTTATGCTTGTACTCTGAATTTTCGCGAAATTTTTGTACTTTTCTACACTAAAGTTAAACTTTTATAACCTAAATGACCTCGAATCCTATAATGGATACATAACTTTATTTTGATGTATTACAGGAATCTTTATTATAAATTTCATAAAATTTCGTCAAAAATTATGACGCGAGGAGCATTTTAAAGACTTGCAAATCTGGAAATTTCTCATTTTGAGAAAAAGTCATTTATAAGATAATTTTTTATCTACCTTTAATACTTACTACTCTAAAGCCACCAATTTTTCATTTTTCTTTTCACTACACATTTTAAATGCATTTCATTCCAATATTTACATGTTTTTAAAATATTAATACACCCCCCAAAAAAATTCCAATTTTTGCTCGATTTATGGTAATTTGAAAGTCCACCATCCCCTTAACTAGCAAAACATATCTACACGAAAATATGTTATTATGTATGCAATTAGCAAATGTAGTAATTGATGGAAAACAAAAGTCATGCAACAACGAGAAAAATCGTAAAAACTCAATGATCACTAATATTAAAATTTATCAAATTGATTTCAAAAAAATTTTTTGAACCCCCAAAAAACTGTGATGATAAGCTGTGATTATGATATGAGATATGATTATGATATGAGAAAAACTATATTCAAAAGCCCATCAAAATTCTTAAAATCTATAAACTTCAACCTCTAGTATTGAAACAATAAGATGTTATCTTTAAGAGAAAAGACAGATTCCTTAAATGAATATTTTAAGGGGAATTATTTTTTAAAATGATTTAGAAAATATGTAATTAATCCCTGGAAACTTACTAACGACTGTCTAATGACATCAAACCTCAAGTTCGAAGTTTTACCAACTGAAATCTCTCGATGATGTGAGAAATTCTTCTTTTTCGGATAGCATTTCATCATATACTTATTCGTAAATCTGTTCAGAATAACAAAGAACTAAAAACATTTTAAAGTCTTGAAATTTACCTCAAAAGCGGAAAATGAGAGTTGAACAAGATAGTTTGCATCTGATATTCCCCCCTCCCTGTTAGAGAGAGCGTTGATCTCTTGAAACGCGCTGTGTTGAATTTGTTCTGTTATAAAAATTTTATTTGCATTATTCCCCATTTTTAGAATTTCCACTAGAGTAAGATTCGTAGTAATAGACTATGAGAAGATTTTTGTAAATATTAAACATTCAATTACATTTGTTAAATTCAAGGGTATATAACAGAAATAATATGTTAAACCGTAATATATCAAAATGCACAACATACAATATAAAGATGAATTTAAAATAGTTAACCCCAAGAACGTTTAACATATCGCACCTCTACTAGAAGAGTGTTACATCTCAGAAATTTTTGATTTTGAGATAATTGCACTACAATGCTCTATAAGAAGTGCTTCTCATTCTCGATTAATAAGCCTAATACCAACACAATCTCCTAGATGGCGCTTATTACCCTCTACCACAACTAGGAGGGAGTACTTGCTCATGCGCGAAGAATGAAAATAAGATTTTTGTCAATGCCTAATGTTGTTGTATTAAAACGTTCCTGTAATAAAAATTTTCATTGAATTTTATTTGGAAAATAAATGTTTGTATTTGGAAAATAAATTTGTATTTTTTCTAATCTGCTGTTCATGTTATCAAGGTTTTTTCTCTGTATTGTGAAAAGTTTAGATAGATTGTGCATTTGGATAGATATATGACTGTATTTTCTCAAGTTTTTCAGTCCATGTTGACAAAATGAGGTTACTAGAAAAGGGTATATCTTGTACTTAAAATTCAAAATCATGCTTTAAAAACTGAAAACAACTTTAATAGTATATAGTTTTGCTCTCTGAAGTGATTCGAACAATAAGTTTTCCCAAAATTATCATAGCCATTCATAAAGCAAGAAATGGAATTTTGACATATAATCTTCTTTAGCTCTTCCTGAAAATATGGCTATTTTGAGATGTAACACTCTTCTAGCAGATGTGTGATATAACAATATGAAAATTAAAATATAATTTTTTCCTCTTTCCAGTTCTATAAAGGAAAGTTGAATGTTTAATGTTTTGTTATCAGTATTCATCAGCAGATTCAAATTAGATAGCAAAGTGTATAAAAATTAGCTAAACTACACTGTCTCGAAGTTTTTCCGAAAATTTTGCTAATGTTGTCTGATTTAAAAGCTGCCCTAAGCTGTTAAAGAAAAGAGGGGTGATATAACTTAAATTGCTCCATGATACCTGAGAGATGTGACCCTTATTATACAAAATGTAAGGGTTTTTATAGCTATTGCCATAATAGAGATCGGCGTTTTAGAATATTGTATTGGATTACTAATGTAATGACCCTCTTCTGAAAACGGAAAGTGAGTTCTGTATCTAACTTTCCAAAATAAAAAAAAAAGAAATAAAAAAAAACGAAAAAAAAAAACGCAACAGTCTTTATTTTTTATCAGTGACGTATGATGTTGGCGGGGCATATTTAATTTCACTATATTTTTTTCTAACAATGTTGATTTTTTGTCGACGGTAAATGTATTTTTTTCTATGTTTCCTAATGATCCATTTACGTACTGTGAAAAACGGTCGAGCACTTCTGCAATAGACGTCAGTCGAGATCAGGAAATAAAACTCCTGCGCCTGACCGCTACACCATGCCGGTGACATGGCGCAATCTCAATTTGGGAATTCCTTTCTTCAAAGACCACCTTTTCAATTTAACTATTCATATATATAAGACAAAGTTCCGCAGTACGGAATTAATTCTCGTTCTTGAGCTCTCCGCTTTCTCTTTAAGCAGCTCTTTCCGTGCTTACGTCCGAATTTCTTATTTGAATCTGGCGCAGTGTTCTCTGCGTTCTAAAAGAAAAGAGTGCATGGTTTTGGAAAGAATTTGAGCCAAGAAAATCGGTCTTAGGAAAGTGAAAAACTAGTTATTAAACAGAAAATAATGACGCATTACTTTACCAACTCTAGCGAATATTTATGCAATATTTATAGACAACAAGCAAATATCCCCCCCCCTCCCTCTGTTTTTTGAAAATGTTTTCTGCTCAAACAATAGATAGGAAATGAATAAAGGAAAGTCTTTTAACACGTTTTAGTGCTTTAAATATTTTTAAAATGATGCAATAAAATATAATTTAAAATACGTGCATCCATATTTTAATAAGCTCAACTCACCACTTTGGAATACGTAAACAAAGTTTTACTTAGAGGTTTTCACACGCTCTCTCTTTCAACAAAAACGCGCAGTGTAGCATTTCTCATAAACAATAATGACAACCATGCGTGGAGAGTGTTTGTTTCAACATACATGCGAAGACAAGCAGTGCTGAAGAACAAACTAGTTCATTTATTAACTTGTTTATTGCATCAACTCTGTCCAATAAGCTCTTTCAAAAACAATCTCATTAAATTTTACGAATAGAGAGCCTTTCCAATCCCACTACTCACAGAGTATTTTTTATTACGCTTTACGTTTTCTTTTTCCCCCCGCTGAATAGAGTATGGCACGTAGCACATTACGCAGGGCGGCGAGCAAATTGAAATTGATAGCTTCTTTAAAATTACTAACCCCCAGCTGGATGAAGATCTTGATGTTCTTTCATTTTTACTTATTCTTTCTCCAGATTTTTTTCGAGCTTTATTTTTTTTTCGCTGTGTGAGATACGGAAGCTATCGAGTGGAGATACATACCTCAAGCCTCGAAGACAGAGTAAATGCGGGAAAAAACCAATCTTCTTTTACACACATTACGTCTAATCATTTCAGGTGTCATACATATAAATAGAATATACGTTAAACATTTTTTAATGCTTAGGATAAACAAACAGTAGAAGAAGCGATATTAATCACGTGATAGAACCAGGTATTTAAAATTACTATAGTATTTTAAAGTACTATTATTTCCTGTTACATCATAATAACTACTTAAATTTATTTCTAATTTTATACGGTAACGCAGATGGTTAAACTTTCGCCTCATTACTACGACTTTTAAATTAAATCACTATAGATGTCTACAGAATATCAAAATAGACTTTTATCTTTAAAATAAGAATGCTAAAATATGACATAGCTTCTGACATCTCTTGACATAGCCTATGATATAGCTTGGCATAGCTTGACATCTCTTGACATAGCTTAGCTGTTAAACTTTCGTATTACTACGATTTTTAAATTAAATCACTATAGATATCTACAGAATATCAAGATAGAATTGTGTCTTTAAAATAAGAATGTTAAAATATGACATAGCTTCTGACATCTTTTGACATAGCCTATGACATAGCTTAGCATAGCTTGACATCTCTTGACATAGCCTAGCGGTTAAACTTTCGTATCACTACGACTTTTAAATTAAATCACTATAGATATCTACAGAATATCAAAATAAAATTGTATCTTTAAAATAAGAATGTTAAAATATGACATAGCTTCTGACATCTTTTAACATAGCCTATGACATAGCTTAGCATAGCTTGACATCTCTTGACATAGCCTAGCGGTTAAACTTTCGTATCACTACGACTTCTAAATTAAATCACTATAGATGTCTACAGAGTATCAAAATAGAATTGTATCTTTAAAATAAGAATGTTAAAATATGGCATAGCTTCTGACATCTTTTGACATAGCCTATGACATAGCTTGACATCTCTTGACATTTCTTAGCGGTTAAACTTTCGTATCACTACGACTTCTAAATTAAATCACTATAGATGTCTACAGAGTATCAAAATAGAATTGTATCTTTAAAATAAAATGTTAAAATGGGACATAGCTTCTGACATCTCTTGACATAGCCTATAGCATAGCTTGGCATAGCTTGGCATAGCTTGACATTTCTTGACATAGCTTTTGATGTAAATAAATGAGCTTCACAAATGTAAGATTTAAGAATTTGGGTATTTGTGACTTTCCTGTTGTTAAAGGAAAGAAGGAAACAGTATAAAATCCAGTTTGAAATACTAGTTTTGTTTGAAATACAACTATAATTATAAATTTGAAACACCTTCTCTTATTAAAACTTATTAACGAATTTCTGCTATTAACGTGCATTTAACAATCATAAAAAGTTTATCGCCAGTAAAAAAACAATTGCCTTTCACATATTAATTGTTCAAAAACGAGATTTTTGAGCACCATATGCTACCAAAATAAAAAACAATTAACGCAACTCCAATAAATTATCCGATGAGCTTCTTTCCCAGTCTACTAGATCTCATCTTTTTTTATATTTTACTTGCGTCTCGCGTGCGTGTCAGAGCATTAATTCTATTTGCATATCGTCAGATCCAGTGAAACGTTTCCTTCTTCCTGATTGAGCGGGATTCAACGAGAAATTTCTTCGAGAGTGGAAGAAAATATGTTAACCGATAATGACTGGACAACGCGTGAATGGGGAAAGTACAGTAGAAAAAAGAGCAGATCGAGAAGTTGACGAGATTTAGGAATAGGCTCATTGGATAGTTTATTGGTGATGCATTAACTGCCTGCACATGTTATGGGTCGCGGAATTCAAAAAGCCTATTGAACCACTGATGAGAACCACTGATATAAGGCATTTGCGCAAATATTTACGTAGGAAGTCATAAATTCGTGTACTGAGAAGGAAGAACTACTTTAAACGAGTCGAATAACTTTGATAGCATATGTACAACCAGTCTCACGCGTACACTAATATTTATTAATAAATTAACTCTTTTTTAATTTATGGACTATGTGTTATGTTACACGTAAGTCTAAACTGAAAGATCCGAAATTGATTATATACGACGTTGAAGAAAAGTTTGGGAAGGAAGAGTTTAGAGAGATCTTGAAGAAACAGAATACGGAACTGAAGGACGCTGAAATCGAAGTGTTATAGAACTTCAAGACGAAAAATGGCTATAATTGGGTCATCAGCGTGAAAGGAGAGACTTATAGAAATATTGAATATAATAAGAAATTGAAAATTGGCCGGAAAATATGTAAATGGAAAGATTACAGAAAGCCGGTGATATGCTATAAGTGCTGCGGCTTTGGCCATGTGGCCAAGCATTGTTGAAATAAGGAAAGGTGCAAAGTGTGCGTCGAAGAGCAACATCAAGGACAGCCTTGCAAAAAGGAACAGACTTGTGAAAGTTGCACAAGATATCAGGGAAAGACAGGGAGAAAGTTGAACACTAAACATCTCCCAACAGATCAAAGCTGTAGCTGATACCAAGCCGAGGTCGAAAAAATTGTCGAACTGACTGATTATGGTGAGCGGACAAGGACTCCTGCATCGGCAAGATATGAGGACTTAGATTTCGATAATATTGATTACTAAGATTTTGGGTCATGAGCTGGGACTTGGTTGTATTGATAATTGTGCTTTTGTTTGTTAATTTGTTTGGTAGCCTGCACAAGTGGTGCAGGACGTCTGTATAATATATGTTAAAAGTTAAATAAACTTTAGTTGATATATTTCGCAGAGTGGTGGCTGCGGTTAAATTGGGAATAAATTAATTTGATTAAATACTCTGGCTCTTGGATGACTCTGATCGTAAGACAAGTGGTATCAAGTGGTATCAAGTGGCATTGACGGGAATATGATGGTGGCGAAGATATGGACCGAGCTCTGACTTGGTGACCGGAGTGGAGAAGGGTTGCCGTTGCGGCGACCGGTTATTAGTATGTTTTTCACGCCGTGTACGCTTACCGCGGGGGACGGTATAAACTTTTTCGAATCTTATGGACTATATGTATGAAATACCTGAGGAATAGTCCCAAAAAAGAACAGTTACTTCGGTATGCTAACAAAAATACACACATTTTTGTTAAAAATATTAAACACAAATAAATCGCGACGTCTGTTATTAAGTCTTTCCAAGTTTTCGACTTTTTAAAGTTATTATTAATAATCAAGTTTAAACATTTTAAATATTTTTTTTGATAGAAAATTTAGGGCTTTATGTTCATATTGGGATGTGACGCAGTTTGAAGTGTTCAGCGACTTCGGAAAATTATTTTCCTAATTTTAGAATCTTAAGATGCATTTATATATCATAAGCTAGCAAGAAATGGAGATGAAAAAGATATTGAACTAGCAATATATCACCGTTATGTAAGGTATTACATTAAGATTTTCTTTTCCTTATCTGCTTTTGTTGAGTTTACTTTACTACTACAATGCTTCTTCGACATCATGTTTTCCATAGGCTTCGCACTCCTGAGAAGAAGCTATCATTCCCATGGAGATCAGAAAGTATGACATGGACACGAAATGAGGTAGTTATTGGAAGATCAAGAGAGTCTCTTAATCGCTTAGCTGCTGAATCTCGCCGGTTGAAGAAGCTGACTAAACAGATGGAACGTGTAGTAGCCAGTGAACTGGAGTAAAGTCTAAGGAACATAAAATTGTGCCATGAGTAGAAAATAATCAGTGGCAGAAAGCAGTGGCAGGATAAGATATCATGAATGAATGAAAGTTGTAGGGTTCGCGTGTTGCTCAGATGCAAATTTCTGGTAGCTGCGCAGTGCAGGCCAGTCGAAGTGAGTTCGGAGCAGGTGTCTGGTCTATTTAAGTGACACACGCTGAGTTGGCAAGAGCCCAAGAAGGGAGTGGAGATTTGTAGGGTAGTACGTTACGCTATTAGTAGAGATACGAAAGAGTCGAGAAAAGTTAGATTGAAGGTGATAGAGCACGTATTAGTATTTAGGAAAGGTAGCTGCACGATTTCCATAGTTAGTTAAGAGCCCGATGGTTACGGGTATTGTTAGTGAACGTATATTCTGCCTAAAAGGGTTCGTTACGACTTTAAAGTTCAGTTTCTTAGTACCGCAAGTTGCGGTACTGTTGTGTTATTATTTGAAGCCCCAAGTCGGTCTATGTTAGTCTACCTCTATGTAGAAAATAAAGGAATTATTTATATTTATGCCTATTACTTTATAGTGTGCCTGGACCGTTAGAGGATTCACAGGGTAAATAAGAAACAGAACCATATAAAGTAATTTCGAGCAGTAAAAAATAGGATAAAAATTGAATCAATAGAAAAAGAGATATCTAGTGCTATAACCGAGTTTTACACCTGAAATCGGTCATATGTGTTATTAAAATAACTTCCGGTAATTTTGTCAGTTTTAACATCTCTCGCTCCTATACCATGTATTGAAATTGTAATTCTTGGAATTTCTCAGACGCCACTCATACATTGACGTTTTTTTTTTAAAAACTCTCAGACGTAACACATGTCATTACTTGGGTCCAAGTAACCCCATTTTTAGTTTATCTGCACACTAGTTAATACTTATAATTTTTACTGGGTTAATTGATTCTGTATTCATCTAATACTATTGTTATATTCTTAAAGACTAATTGAAATATAAATTTATCCTTACCTAATGTGGGACTGCAGTGTGTAAAGAAGTGAAGGTATGAGTAAAGGGAAGGGAAGATATAAGGGAAGATATAAGGTCACAAAAATTCGTGTTATTATCACAAAGCAACATAACCTGAACTAAAAAAAGATGGGAAGAGTGGAAACGTGGTAAAGTGCCTCAGGACCTATCTAATGCTCCTATCTGTTGGAGAGATTGTGAATTATATCTATATTTTCTTAACAAGAGACTTAGGCGTAATTTAAAACACTTTTTCGGTTTGGGTCCAAGTAACCCCCTAGGGTCCAAGCAGCCCCAAATTACAGTAGCTATTTTTCAATTCCTACTATTAGCTCACACTCTCTCTATATATATCTTGTTCAAATTTTCAATCGTTAATAAAAGTACTTTTTATTCATCCACTCAAGTTCAAATACATTTTTTTAAACTTGTAGTGGATGACACTTGATGTTAATACAGTTTTTTCAAATATTAATTCATTAATTAATCAATTTTAGTTTTAGACCTAGAGCGTCTCTTGCTCTTGAATAGTAATTTCCCTCTTGTTACTGTGTAAACGGTAGCACTGCGGTATCGCGGGCTTCTCCCGTCCTGTAGGTTGCGAGATCGAATCCCCAACCTGACGAACTTTTTCTCTCTCTTTCCCCCCTCCTAATCTCGCACAGTAGGCAAGGTTCTGGCAGGCAATCCTTTTTTTCAATTCCTACTATTAGTTCACACTCAAATTTTTCTTTGTTGACCTAAGTAGGAATTGGCTTAAATTTTTTTTTTTTTATATATTACTTGTTAATATCTCTTAGAGTTGTTTCCAATATCTCTCAGACTCAACTCATTTAATTACTTTGCTATGTCGATTCGTTTTTCTCTATATTTATGCTCGTAATATTGAATCTTTAAATAAATTTCGGGTAGTCAAAAATTGTGTTTAGTGGACTACAAACTTGTGAGGAAATAGCATTCAAAAAAGTGAATTAGTCATATCGCCGGCGTATCTCCGTAGGGAGAAGACCAGTCCTAGGTGACGGTCGTAACAAACTTCTTGAGAGATGTTTGTAAGGATAGAAACACAAAGAAAAATAATTTGGTATTGCTAAAATAATTGTTGGTAAACGCTGAGAATCTAAATACCATTAAATAAATATCAAGTCAGAATGACTGAAAATTAGTAAATACCTGCTTAAATATTTTTAGACAATAATTATTAAAATTATCCATATAGAGAAATTTTGATATCAATATTGATCACCAATTAATTGGCAATGCAATAAATACAGTTCCGTTAATTTTTCCCATTTTATTAAAAATTTAAATGACAAAAGTAGTAATACAAATATTAAAAATTAATGTTGAAGCTGTTTAATTACAATGCCACAGAACAGTTTAGCATTCAGGCAATTTTATTTTAATTCTTGAAGCAGAATTGTACCATACAGTAGTATGCAACTAATATTGACATATTAATATTTCGGTACTTTTTTAGGTATTATTGAATGCAAATCGAAAACGAAATTTCGGTATATAAATGTATATATTTCTAATTATTTGTTAGGTAGAGATTTGCTTTACTCGGATTTGATTCTTTTCTGTTACACGTCCTTTCATCGACCATGTAGTAATATTGTGGGAATCACCGACATCATGTTTAATATTAAAAACCTCTTGTTCAAATGGAAGCAATAAATGAATAAAGAAATAGATACATGCATTTATTTCATATCAGAGAGAGGATACTCAGACGCGTATTTGAAGATTCCGCGAGGAGTGTCCGAAAGCCTGTATCTGAAATTTGATAGACTGAGTTTCTGTATTTCCATATTTTTTTACGCATAAGAAATCCTAAACATAGCAATATTTTACGTTAGAAGTTAAACAGAATGATGAAAAAGCGAAACTTTCTAAAGATATTCCTATTCCCACTGCATTACATTTTCATTTTTGCAAGCGATCGAAAGAAAAGATTTTTATACGAAATTTTTTCCTAATGCCTAACAGAAACATCCCATGTATTTTAATCACATTCTCAGACGGGGAATTTTTCCATTAATTTCAAGTTTTCAGGCGACTCTGAATATGATTCATTTTTTAAACTCGAGATTTTACTCCTTGCTTTTAAATTCGGCGGAATTATTAAAGCACACGCTGCGCTCGCTGTGTTCAAAGAAAAGGAATGCTTTAAAAAAATT
Organism: Dolomedes plantarius; assembly: GCA_907164885.2. Taxonomy (NCBI): domain Eukaryota; kingdom Metazoa; phylum Arthropoda; class Arachnida; order Araneae; family Dolomedidae; genus Dolomedes; species Dolomedes plantarius. The sequence continues at coordinate 121,723,136 of OU015501.1, forward strand.
GATTTTCACAAATGCAAATTCTGCATGTTTGTATTCGCTGAACAAGATGTAACTAATCTTATTAGGAATTGCGAGAAAAGGAATATATTGGGAAAAAACACATTACACCGAAACCACTGCAGAAAAGAAAATGAAGTTTCTGGTTTGATTAACCTCCACTTTTTTGTCTGCTTTTTTTTTACTTCAACGTAGTATTTGAATTTTAATGCAATTTGGGTTTTTTAATATACTTTCATCGTACTGTGATAAATGCAAAATCACTTTCTTTCAATTTAATTCAGATGAATAATTTATCACAGAAGCATTTTATAGCAAAAGATAAACTTTCTTCTCGGAGTAAAGGAGTGGACCTGTCGCTTCCATTCATAAAAGAAAAATCAACCCCTAGCCCTTAAGATTCTTCTCCATTTACCGTGTAACGGAAAATATTTTGCCGGTTTCAAGGATGGGAATGCCAGCTCGTTCCTGCCGATAATTATTCGTAACTCGCGGCTCCAAAAATGATCCTTTTGAAGAGAGAATTAAAAAGCATTCAAATTGACGAATGCTATTTAGCACTTTCGCTATGAAATTTGATTGAGAATTTATAAATCACTGCAAAAATAAACTCGGTCAAATTACTTCAAGATGAGTATTTGTAGGATCAGTTTCACGAAATACTGGAGTAGAAATGTCCGTTAGCGGAACAAATATAGGTATAAATGCTTTTCCTAATCCCTTTAAAGTTATATCTTAGTGACGTTTATAAAAAGACAGGCAAAAAACTAATGTATTTATGAAGTAATTATTCAATATTTTCTAGAATTAGAAGTATTCACAACTTAACCACTGAGAATCTCATTTTAATTGCAATCAAATACATTGATAAATATAATTTCCATGATTACTTTTCTCTTTGTATGTTATGCGAAAGGGATAGTATTAATTTTAATCTAAAACTCATTTTAATCAATTCACAAAAATTATTTTTGAATGATTTTAGTATATTGGCGATAAACTTAAATCTTAGCTTGTTTTAAGAAGCAGATGATTTTTCACATAAGTTCGGAAATATCTAAGTAAATTTTTTTAAAATATCTATAAATAAAATTTATAATATTAAAATTTTAGAATATCATCTCTTCTGAATATCAATTGAGGACGTGATCCAACTGAGGACGTAAAAATAAAGTACAGAAAAATCTATTATTTCACAACTGAACAAATCACTAACGACTCATCCTTTTGAATTTGAAATGTCCTCAACAGGAACATTTGCCATCTCAGATTATTTGGAACTATTTATAGTCGAAAGAAAATGAAAATTTTACTTAATTTTTTTATAAATACCAACAATAACAGTTTCTGAATTTTTTATAGCAAAAAAAGGATTAAAATTTAAGAAGTCACACGTAACAAAAATTTTATTGATATTGTCTTTTAAGCCCAATTTTCCGATTCTCCTGATTAACAAGGGCTTATCTATCTAAAGGATTAAAATTCTGAGAATAGTTACCTTTTCTTTTCCCTTTTTTTTGCTAGATAGATAGACAGAAAGTAAGACAGATTTAATAATAGCTATTTTTAAATATAAACATCTTTTATGGTTCATTTATTTCCTACTTTATTAAAATCTTCCTGCAGTAGTTAGTGGAACCTGATTATCAAGATCTATAAAATTAAGCACAATCTTATTTATAAACGTAGCTATTATACAAAATTTCCTTCTCTGATTTCATGCAAAGAAAGCTTATTTAGATTTTGATTTCTATATCTTTTTTCAGTCAACTATTTTTTCCCAGAGGATTTTAGTAGCTGAACACGGGATTCTGCCGTAGCTCGACTTCCACATCTGAATGTCGAGTTATGTTTTGACGGTAAGACTGATTTACTAAACAGCACTAGAACAATATTTCCGTACTATCCATGGGTGAAAGTTAAAAAAGTATGAAACGTTTTGTGTTTCAGTATATTCTAAATAAAACACTGACGCAACAGTAATCTACGAAATTTACGTGTTATGTCTAATTCCATGTCAATGGTTTAGCAGTCTCGATACGTAGTAAATATTGCAGATTTCATCAAAAATTTCAGCCTTAGATCAATAACAGTTTTTTTTTTCTGTGTTTTCCTTGAATTTTTTGTTTTGATTCCAAACTATCATCTAATTATTCTGTAAAAGGCTTTGCTTTACACACTTACTGATATCTTATACGCTTCTGTTTGTACTATATTTCAGAACTGCCAACGTTGTCTTCTTGCGGATCAGTACAGGCAGAATTCAGGTGATTTAGCAGACACTGTTGCTCTGCGTCACATGCAGAAAGAACCGTATTTTTTTGGAAAAATTGAAAAATTACGAAAAAGGGAGGCTATCAAAAGCCATTTTAAGTAGGAACAATTGGTAAGATAATTAATTCTTATAAATTAAAAACAAATAAGCATAAATAAAGTATCTTACCTTATATTACTGTTCTTCAGGAATAACAATATAATGAGGATCACTTTCGGTTGACAACAAAGTTGATCACTTTGTTGTCAGGAACACAAAGGATATTTCTCACCTCTTCACTTCTTCTAAATATGTTCTAGACCAGGTGTATCCAACCCACGGCCCGTGAGCCGCATGCGGACCCACAAGATCCTAATCTTTATAAGACTTATCTCCCCCCCCCCCCAAAAAAAAAAAAGGAAAAAAATCCCTCTCTTCATAATAACACCCTATTCCTGTCATAGATTTTTGGCACTAAATACATTTGTGTACAACTATTTTCAAAGAGGAATCTCTCGAAGAGTAAATTTATATTAAAAATTTTTGATGCGAAAAATTAAGGACTCACGAATATTTACAACCACTTCCATTAAACCAGATATTGAAGAATTAGTTTCACAAGAACAAGGTAAAATATCCCACTGGTTTTTAGTCTATATTGCTTTCTTTATTACGATATAAAAACAAAATAAAGGAAGTTTTGTTATTTATATAAATTGACTATATTATATATTTCATATGCAGCCCAAGGTTATTCCTCCGTGCCGCGAGCCCTAATTTAATTCAACCGCGACCCACTATCTTTAAATAAAAAGTCCCTCGACCCCTTAGGAGCATATTTTGGTCATAGCAAAATATTTTCAAAATTAGGAACATGTTTACAAAAATAGAAAAAAATAAGCAAATTCAGACAAACTATTTTTAAAATCAATGAATTTTAGATTATGGGTATATATTAACTTTGAACAGTAAAAATAAAAATTATCTGCTCTTGTTTTTACCAAATCTCATGTGACCAAAACTTCATATTGAAATATCAATGTGTATTTGTATTTCATTTATATAAAAATTAACAAAATTTAAAATTAAAAAAGAAACATGCTTTCAAAATAAGCTACATATTAAAACATCAAAAATTATAAACTTCAATTACCTATATATGAAAACAACATAGCAAAATATGAATAAGAAGGATGAGCCTAGACCTCGAATAATATTTGTTCAATATTTTGTGAAAAAATTGAGAGTGCTATTCTCGTATCATAATCCGTGTTAACTCTTAATCGTTGTATGGTTTTTATAAGAACACATTTTGAAAATCCATTCTCACGTAAATAGGTAGAAGTGAATAGAAGCATTGCAAGTATATTCTAAAAAGACTTTGACACCTTGTATAACAATGTCATATAGTATAACTTTAGTAGAAAAAAATTAAATAAAAATATTGAAAATACGTTATTATATAAAATTTAAAGCAAATTTTTAATCCATTAATTCAATGATATAAATTTACTTCAAACTAACATCAACCCCCTTTCATTTTTTTCGCGACCTACAGTTTGCATATCACTGCTCTAGAAAAAGGATACAGCGCGAGCGCAAAGGCCATGCTATTAAAGATGACATCTCAATTAGACTGTTAGCAGAACAAATTTAATCATACATTTTCAACATGAAATGGTCAAAACTTCCCGTACTAGTGATAGGGGGTTAAGATCTGACAAAAAGTGAGTCAGACATATATGAGAGTTCTCAGTCAAATATAACTAAAAATAAATAATCCAACAGAGCAAGATAATTGTAGGAAGAATGTAGACAAAAAACAAACAGAAAACAAGCACTTAGGGCTCCACGCACCAAAGACAAGATTCTGTAGTAGCTCCGGAACTAAACCAGAAAACGAGGTAACCGACTGGTCTCTTCATCAGGGAGCCTAACCAAATCAGTTACCTCAAGGGGAACTTTCTGAATAGGATGCAGGTATAACCAAAAAACATCCCAAGGCCCCGAGATCCCCATTGAAACATATAGTCAATTGAAATGAAAAGACACGGACAACTTGCACCAAGGGCTCAACGCACCATAAATGCAAGTACACATACAAACCTAATGCAAAGACTAAAAGCAAAGATGCATACGTGACCTAAAACAGCAAGTGACGGTTATGGTAAAACAGCAGCCAATTTTTACCCTAGTAGATACGTCACTGTAGCAAAACCACAGCGCCACACCCCAATGAAGTTTTAAAAAAGTATGAAACAGAAACTCTATCCTAAATGTCTTTAAAATATACCCGAGTCTAAATGCCATTTTTTTAAAGCTTTTAAATTGCCGAAATTATTAGGGAAATTGTTCTTACGTAGGTTTTCCTCGAAAATGCCACATGCCTACCAAAAAAATCTTCAGCGTTATTACAAATCTATTTTCTGGTTCAGCTCCGGCGCTACTACAGAATCTTGCCTTTGGTGCGTGGAGCCCTAAGTGCTTGTTTTCTGTTTGTTTTTTGTCTACATTCTTCCTATAATTATCTTGCTCTGTTGGATTATTTATTTTTAGCTATATTCGTTCTTTTTCAATATATAGATTCGCTGCAACTGCACAATCTTTTATTGAAAAGTTTTTTTGTTAGTATTTTGTTAGTATTTTCTCCACCACTATAGATATTCAATTGTTTAATGCCCATTGTCAACAGTTCATAGATTTTAAAACTATTTTTGAACACATAAATTAATAAAACACATCATCTACTTTCAACATGTCCGAAAGTGTATTCTAGCCGTCTCGAAAGTATTGTTTTGTATTGGTCTGCGACTGCATACACAAACACACACATACTCACACACAAAGAAATAAGTGAATTTTTTTGGATATTCTCAGAATATGTCTTAGAATTTTCAGTTCCCCATTCTGTGTATGAAAACGCCTTTTATCAAACAAAAGCACTTTACACTTTCATTATAATTTCATTCACAGTTTACACAAGAAAAATATCCCTTATATGGGAAAAAAAATCCCTATTGTACTCGTACCTTAGGTGCATGATTTTACTGTTGCGAAATTAGAAGCGGAAGTACCAACATAATTTTGCGTTTATCCAGCGTTAGAAACAAGTATTTTTAGTTTAAGTATTGTTTTCAAGAAAAGTGCTACCTGAATGTGAATATTAAAGAATAATATTGTGATTAACTTCCTTATTTAAAGAAGCGCATCACTCTTTTACCTTTTTTTAAGTTTAAAACTCTGCAGTTAATTTACATAAAATCCATATATATAAAACAGTTCCGCAACTCAATGACTGACTGACATATAACGCACAAACCAAACCACTGGACCTAAAGGGCTGCAATTTTGCATGGCGATTCTTCTTATAGTGTAGGGGTGCACTAAGAGAGATTTTTGTTTAAGCTGTTTTTGTAACATTCTTTAAAGTTTGCATTTTAAATAATACTCCGAGGGTTATAAAATTTATATTACGAGAAAGATCATAAAAATTCCTTTAAAATGAAATCTTTTTAGAATCCTTACCTCCATTTTCTGATTTTTAGTGAATTTTTAAGAACTAATTTTTAGAATTTAATTTATTAAATGCTGATAACGTGGTTTCTTTTTGTTTTGTGATACTTCAAGCTAATTTTGCATCACGTGCATAACAACGAAAAAGACAAAAAGTATTTATTTTTTCTTGCCAATGCGGCAGACGATTGGACATTATCTAAAAAAATATTAAAATACAGTAAAATAAATGTTCCTCAAACTGTACTATATTAACTGTACTATATTCTTTAGTATGTTCTATTAGATTTGATTAGAATATTTTCTCCTACATTATTTTATCTATAAAAATAATATCCGTTACGATATTTTTATAAATATATTTTTTCGTATTTTGCATCAATTGCATTCACTGATCGTTGTATTAATTATATATATATATATATATATATATATATATATACAGTGGAATCGTTTTCGGATCCATCGTTTTTCCGTATGTATCGTTCATTTTATCCAGTCCCAACGATCATATTACTTTGTTATGTTTTCGCATCTATCGTTTTCCCGCATTTATCGTTCATTTCAATCGGTCCCTTGAAAAACGATAGATCGATATTCCACTGTATAAATATATATATATATATATTTATATGTCATTAATTGTATACATTGACCGTTGTATTTAATTTGAATGTACTCCGTAGCGAAGTACGGGTTTTCAGCTAGTAATTTAAAAAAATCCCCTATGAAAGTTATAAAATTCTAGTAAAACACCCTGTTCCTCTTAAAAATTATTTATCTATTTAATTCTTATTTAATTCTATTTTTGCATATTTAAAAATTATTTCATGTTACTTTGATGTGTATTTTACATGCCATCTCACATTAAGGTTAAAATTTTCTATTGGCCCCGATCTTTTGGTGATTTTTATTGTAAATAAAAGAGTATGATAATATATGGAAAATTATTAAGTTGCCGACGGAGCACAAATATTATTTGAAGAATATACTCAATGGGTTATCTTTTGAAAGACATTTTTTTGAATGTGAAGTTAGCCAGGAAGGACGTGTAAAGCATATTCAGTGTAGAGGGGAAGAAGCAAGTCGGAGGCCATTATTTATAAGCTAAAATATTTGCAAAATACTCATCCGGCGTTAGACGGAAAACTACTAAAAATTTTTGTCTCCCAAGAAGAAGACAGTTTTAAATAAAATCGTTAGTTTCATCTTTTCATAGATTCTGTCGTTTAGTTTCACTTTATAAATGTTCGTTTAGTTATACATCATATATATTTAATTCACTAATCTTTAAAAAAATTTGTTTCATGATTTTGCATTTCATAATTTAGATGAAATAGTTTTAAATCTCTCCTAACTATCTCCGATTATTTAATAAAGGAGGTTTTACTTTAAAATGAATGTAAAATTATTCTGAGGACATGCTGAATCATTCCCAGAATCTAAAATCATTCTGTGTTGTAGTTGTTGGCAGGAGTTCAAGTTTGCATTGGTGACATATTTTTTTCAATATAATGCGTTATTCCAATATGATTGCAATTCTTATTTGTTATGTATAGTTCATGATATCATAGCAGTAGGAATAATATCTTTTCTTTTGATATAATAGGTGATCTAAAAGTCATATATGTAAAATGAAATGAATTTTTTAAACAAGGTAAAATTCCAAAATATAAAATAAAATAAATACAAAGAAATGACGGCATTTTGCCTTTATAAAAAAATAAAGATTTCACACTATTTTTATAAATGTTCAAAATTTCCACTTCGTCTATAAATATTACCAGATCTTGTGACTGGTTATTAGTAAGGGATACCGCAAAGCCTCTTTAGAGCCACTTGTAGAAATGAGGTAATCTCCAATTTAAAAAAAAACAAAAAAAAACTCATCGATTTGTAGAATGTGGCACTATTTAGCTGGATGAAGTAAAATCGTATATCGACTTTCAGAAGAGTAATAAAATGACTAGTTATGTCTTGCTGTATCACTTTACTGTCTGTTGTGTCGAGGACCTAAAATATGTTTACGAAAAGTGACACACCACATTTACATTTTCTGCCATAGAATCCCGTTGGCTTCATCCTGTAGTTTTCGTTGCTTTTATAGAAACTGTTTATACATGCTTCGTCACTGAAAAAAATCTTATCCAGTTGTGCTACATCAATTTATACAACTAATATAGGCGGCTATGTATATAACACTAAGCGTTTTCCTTCATCAGGCGTTTCAGTTCTTCGACGGAACTTGGTACAGATAAAACTGCAACTGTTTCGCAGCTTTCTGAGCAGTTCCAGAGATATTTCTCCTTGTGCTATAACTTTTTACGTTTTTTTTCAATAAAATACTTTTGCACATCAGGAATATGTTATTTATAGGAGTAAGAAAGGTTAGTACAATTCATGTCATGACACAATTAGGATTTTAATAGTAATGGTACTTATGTCAATAATGAGTTCATTAGGAACTATTTTTAGAAAAAAGGTAGAAATTATAATATCTATACCGACGGTTCTTATTTTGAATAGTAAAAGCGGGTGGTGGTATTTGTTGTAAGGCTCCGTGGTTCGGTTGTGGAAACTTCCGAGTTGTTGATGAAGAGTCAGTTTTTCAGGAGAGCTTGAGAAGGGTATAGGGAATGGAAAATTAAAAAATAAAGAAACATGAAGAGTCAGTTTTTCAGGAGAGCTTACCAAGGGTATAGGGAATGAAAAATTAAAAAATAAAGAAACATGAAGAGTCAATTTTTCAGGTGAGCCTACGATGAGTATAGGGAATAGAAAAATAAAAAATAAAGAAACATGAACAATCAGTTTTTCAGGAGAGCTTGCGAAGGGTATAGGGAATGTGGAAAATTAAAAATAAATAAACCCGAGTAACAGCAATGTTAACATTGTTACTGACTGTAACAGTGCCCACTCAAAATTAGCAACAGTATTGACTCTAAGATTTACATTCGCTGTAAGAATCATTTCCCTTAATTTATATTGGATCAGAACAGATGAAGGTAAGTCACGGGGATGAATAGGTCGACTCTTATACGAAAGATGCTTCCATTTAAATGAAATCCTCTTCACACCGGATCCTTCCCGTCTAAGACTGAAGAGGGTAATAAATCACAAATATAAACCGTCCTGATCCCGTAGGCATGCACAAAATAACCCGAAGACAACCCCCTGCGCGCAACCTGTAAGCACAGCCGAGGTTCCACCTGTTCGTGAATAATTTAGGATATAGGGGTCGTGTCAAACAGTATAAACTGCAGTATAAACTTTTGGACCCCATAACTGAAGAGGGTAATAAGAAAGACATAATCAAATTATCGTTTGAATTCGGGAACATAGTCCCTCTACTGGAAGATTTATTTATAACAGATATGACAGTCTCCACAAACCGTGATATTAGCCCTTATTTCCATTTTCAGATTTCTGCACTATTCCCGACATATTACAAAAAGTCTGTTGAAAATAAATCACTGAATGTTTTATAACTTACATAACTGTTAGTTTTATTGACGCAAACGCCGTACACTACATCTTCAAGTAAGGGGGCGGGGTAGCTCAGTCAGAAAAGGCGTCGAGCCAGTGATCTACAAATTGCTGGTTCAATACCCGACTCTGACAAAACCGCCGACGTGTGCACTAATAGCAGCTGGTGCACGGAAAAATTCAGTCTTAGCTGCACTGTCCTCTAAGTTCCTAAACAAAACCTCTGGAGGTGCGCGGTAAAGTGTTCCGGTCTCGTCACTTGACTCGGTTCAAAATTACGGGATCGGTACGGGTGTCAAGTGGATCCACCCCTTGTGGTGAACCCGGAACAACGCATACTATGCATACGGCGAAATAGTCACACACTTCTGGCTTCTCCCGGGAAAAGAGTAACGCTCAGATCCCAGCCATTGGGAAAAAAATCTTCAAGTGCAATAATCTACAAGTTCGAGAGGGAGCTATAAACATAACATTACATCATCGTCTTTAATTTTGTTAACCCTTTGAGGGGCGGTGTTTGCACAGTGCAAACGCTTAAATCTCGTCCTTCTTTCACTTGCATTCAATGCATTCCAGTTAAATGAGGAGAAAAATGGTTTGTGCTGTCATCTGTTATCAGTTTAAAGGAGTAAAGTCCTATTACAACCTTTAATGGGAAAAGTTTTCAAGATTTTTAGGTTAAAAAAAATCGAGAAAAAGATTTGCACCATACAAATGGTCAAGGTTCTTGCCCCTGAAAGGGTTAAAATGAACGTTTGTAACGTAGACGAACGTCGTAAGCAACAGTAAATGAAGTTTACTGCTGCTTATGAACATAATACAAGGGATGTCTGATTTTTGCAACCTATTTAATGAATTTTTCTTTTGTTTCCAAACAATCTGCTCATTTTGTTTGACTCGTATTTTTGCTTTCCCTTTTATTCATGTAATCTGATTTTATAACTTGCATAATTGTTAAAACAGATATTTAGAAGACGGTTTCCTGTCTATGATGTTTCAGGTCCAAAAAAGTTCATTCATTTTGGTTATGTAGTATCCTGCTAAAGAGTGTGAAAATGCAATGACTATATAACATTTCATTTCCTCGAATATACCTTTTGACACCAGAGTAATAAGTAGGAAATTTGCTCGCCGGCGGATATTGGTCGAGACATCATTCATTGTGTGAAGCATGGTTGGTTGTTTGGCTGGTTCAGAGGGATACCGTTATATATTTCGCTACTCGAGGGTTAAACAGACCGAGAGTTGCAGTTTGAATCAAATAACGAACGACGAGAAACACCCGTGCTACTGTAGTACTCAAACTCACAGATTCTGGAATCAAATGGCAGTTGAGATGAGAATAAGGTTACTTACTCGCAAATTGATGTTTTAACAATAGTTCGACATTTGAAAAACTGTGTTTGATCCGATTAATTGAGGATGTCGTGCTATATCGATTTAAAATTTGTAATGTTAATGTGTGAAGGTTTTGAAAAAGATTTTGACAATTTTGCAATTACGTAGGAGATAGTTAAATGTGACCGTACATGGAAAGAATACTGGTAAGATTTATGGCTTCAAAATCTATCCTTTTCAGAAAATCATAATTTTTTCTGAAACTTAAATGAAAAGAATTTTTTTCCTTTCTCTCTTCTTCTTGCACAAAGCAGTCTACTATTCGAAAAATCCTCCTATGGCACATATGACAACTTAATTCTGCATCTGATCTATTCTTTTCCCTTCAATCATATTTTCATCCGTTCAGATATCGGTGCGACAGTTCAAAGTAATTTGTGTAATGCAAAAGTTAATATAGCAAAGGTTAAAGCGTAACTTTCATTATCTACTAAACCGAGGTAAAAGAATGGTGCAAATTAGCAATTTTAAAAATGATTAAATATTTTATTCATTGTTACTGATATTAATGCTATCACATTCTTTGAGTTTTATTCGGAAATCATATTTTTCTAATACATGCTTGAAGGAAAAATCAGACCTTTGAATTTTAGAGCGTGAATAAAGCTCCAAATAATATTTTAGATATAATTCTTACTGGTGATAGATCTTATGATTTATGTGCTTCAAGTGCATCTGAAATATTACAAGGCTTCTCTGTTTTGGAAAATAACCATATCTTTTCCCATTTATAATCCGAGAAAAATTATTCATGTTGTAAGAAATGCCAATGAAAAAAGAAATACGCATTTAAATATTCAGAACAGCATTTAAAAAGAAATAAAGTTCACTTACATTTGATTTATACAACATCTCTCTTAATCTTATTCTTAAAGAAATACTACCACAGAAAAATGAAAGACAATTTACATATCTTGTTGGTCGGATATTAGGAAATTTACCTTTAGAAATTAAAAAAAATCTTTAAATCAGTAAAAATGGGTTTTAAATAAAGTACTTTTACTTTACTTCCTGTTTTTGAGAAGAATGTTTACCCATTGTATTTTAAGAGATGCATTGAGTAAACATGAGGAACTATCATAATCATTGTTCGCTGCGTTACTCTATGATAAAAACATTATGATTTATATTTGCTCTGAATAAAGCTGCCATTTGAATTAATTTGAAATTTCTTTTCAAACATTGATCTGTTTAGATTGTTCTTGACCTTAAGAGATGAAGTTTTGAATGCATGTGCTCCACAGGGTTAAATCGTTCAGGGGAAATTGTGAATAAAGTTAAAAAGGAAAAAAAAGAAAAAACAATTTACCGAATTTTACTTGAGGCAATTATGAAGAAAAACTATTTGCGATTTAAAATGAATTCGTTGAAAAACTCGTCTGTGAGTACATGTTTATTATCTCAGTGAATACATGAAGAAGTTCTCAGGAACTGCATAGATTGACTGACCACCGTAGCAAAATTAGGATAAACATCTGGTTTTTGGAGAAAATGGATCATTTTATAAAAGCAATTTTTGGAAAAGTTTGGGGCATAAAGATCGTGCTTTAAAGCTGAATCAAAAACTATCTTGACTGCACCACGCCTCCCCATGAATGAATCAGGTGGTTCTTAGTACAGTGTACTAATTGCCCTCTAATCTGTGTCAGTAAAAGAAAAGAATATTGGTTTTTATAAACCCAACCCTTAAAAAGAGGTGATGGTAAAGAAATTCACTTCTCACGGTTTCAACAGAGTAGTTAAGGGTATAAAATTACTGATCATAAAGGTATCTTTGATTGTATCATTTAATAAAATGAATCAGTTAAATTTGTGAGAAATGCATTAAATTAACATTCATGAATTGCTTAGACTTGCATTCAGGTTGTGAGAATTTAAACAAATTCATTGCTCATCCAATGCAGGGCTGCTTTGCTTGGCGACGTAAGAGGGTTTCGTGACAGGCAGATGTTCTGCGACTGAAGTTGCAGGTTTGGAGAAGACAGTGAATATCTTAGCATGTAAGGCATGCCTATGTTCTTTCAGGTTGTCTAGCATCGACCGGGCTGTAAAAAACCTTAGAATGAACAATAACTTTTTTTGAAGGGTTTATAAATAGCTAATTCATTTCTCAGCACTTAGCTATTTATAAACCCTTCAAAAAAATTCATTTCTCAGCACTTGTTATTTAATATAACAAGCGAAACCAGTAAGAAAAACTTCAATTAGCTAGCCGAGAAAGCGAATAACGGCAGGTTGTTTCTTTGTCTGCTTTTAATAGTAAAATTACTATTTAGTGCCACCTAACGCTGTGTGGGAGTACAGAGTTAATTTCTACAATATCCGTATACAAATTATTTTTTCTGGGGACAGGTATAATTACGTCATTATTCAGACCACAATAGAAAAACTTGTATCTTCTAGTAATTGGGAGCAAAGTAAAGAAGCTAGAATAGAGAAAGGGAAATAAGACTCTCTCTAATAAAATAAGTCAGTACATGAGAAAGAAATATCCGTCTCATTGATCATATTTTGTCGCAAAATGTGCGAGGTAAAAAAGTGAAAGTAAATTTGCTGCAAATTAGTGTTTCTGAATTTCGCAGTATTTGTCTGTTTATTGGGTTGTATTATTAGATTTTATGTCAGTAATATCAATTAGCACGGAAAATTTTACTATAAGCTTTTTGCATTGCCGATGAGTATGTGTAAATTAACTAAAAATGACGCTGCACAAGAAACTTCAGTTATCAAGTAAAAGGTTGCAATTAAGCCCTCAACTGACACCTGTTGGATCTCCTGTACTAAATACCGTGTACTTTCAGGTTTCCAATTAACGAACTCAGTCAATTTCAAAAGGTATGCTATGTTAGGCAACTAATGTTAATTTGAAATCTGATTAACGAGCGAAAATTGCTCTTTCTTCCTCTTTAACAAAAGGAATTTCATCACTTTCCTCTTATTGTTTTCGCTCAGCTGCTGAGGGGACAAAGGAAGGGGTTGGATTTGTCATGATAACCAAACAAGCCAGTCGCCTACACCAGACAAGATCTCATTCTTGTGGTTTGGGAGAATTGTACCAAGATAATCTTCTTTTCACCAACGGTTGATTGGTTGAGATCACTACAATCTTTTTTCTCAACACGTGGACTAAACCTCCCCATCGACGCCTGGAAGCAGCCTGACACTGATCTATTTAAGCAATCATTTGTTTTCCTTTCACTCTTTCGTTTTATGTGGGACAAACTTCTAATTGTCTTCCAAACAATACTGCATGAAAAACGAGTTTGTTTATCTGTAGACTGTAAGAAAACGATTTTGATGTTAAGTCAATCCGCATGTCCGGACCATGACAGAAACTAGAAAAAAATTTGGGATATCGAAGAATTGTTTGTATTTTAGAGTACGAGAAAAGATTGCTGTTGTTCGATATAGAGGAGGAGGGATAACATTTTCTCAAGGGTATTTTCACTAAGCCATGAATTTAGAGTTGGAACGGCAAAAGTTGTTTAGAAGATTATAAAACGAGAAAAGGTTGCACCCATTCTGCCTATACCATAAATGAGCATTTTTTCTGAACATTTTTAAATGAAGGGTCGTTTTTATAACACAATTAAGGTAGCGTGAGTGTCCCAAATATCGCACCTGTGCCTAATATCGCCTACTCGTATTTCTAAAGTATGATTCGAGCTATGTAGGAGAAAATGCAGTAACTTCTTAGTTCTGGGTTTGTACTAACAGCAGCGATAGCGAAAACGCTCTTATCACTGACAACAGAAACTATATGGCGTCTTAAGTTGTTTTGGCTGTTGTCTTTGTAAACTTTGGCTCCAAAGAATCAGAATCCAGTGAATGACCAGGTAGGTGAATCCGAATTCTAATTTTGCTTATACCATTTGAAAGTGCATTAAACAGAGACTTTGCAAGCAACGCCTTTTAACAGGTGCTTCTAATTTCGCCTGGTAGGCTGTAAGAGGAACAGAGGTAGGCGATATTAGGAACCGCTCTGGAGTTCACTGGAAATTTCAATTTTTCCAATTTAGCTACATAACTTAAACTGGCACTGGTTTTGGAGCTGGTTGATCTCAGGATACCAAAGGAAATAGTTCTTAGCGATGTTCTTTGAGTTTCCAGCTTAATCAGAAACTAAACAGTGGATGAAACGTCGAAAAAAAGTTAGAGTAGGCGATATTTGGGACACCTACCTTAACCATATAACAATTTATGAACCTTCAATTTTGCGGACATTTTAGTTTTCCGCACAGATATGCAAAATTGAGTGTCTACAGCCATATTTTGGCAAGTGATTTTTTTTCAATGCATTACTCACCGTGATAGGGGTTGGTCCTGTCCCTGATCACAATCTCTTCGCTGGTGGAGGCATAAACTTGAGGGATGGAGCTGAGGCAAACAATGCGGATGATACCTTTGCTATTTTTGTAGAGGTTGGGTCGGAACACCAGGCCGATTCTCCGAGACCGTAATCCAGCTGGCCCACCACGGGGTTGACGGGGCTCGTCTCCACCACCACGCCAAGTGGCCGCCAACTGAAATATATCGAAAGAGATATGGAAATTGTTAGTAACCCGGTTCTTTACACTTCCATCGTTATAGTAATGTTGCGTCATAATGTATGTATGACGCCAGTTTGAAGGAGTGAAGTCACAACTCCGTTTTGGTGTTTTTTTTTTTTTTTTTTTGTATTGATACTAGCTCCTTCAATCGATATGTAAATTGTACGTAATCACTCAAGTATAAAAGGGGAGTACATACTTGTGACTACGGCCATTGAGCATTTGTTACTACCTTGACTTTTATATGCTTTAAAGCTGTTTGGGTACCCAACAGCTTTGTTAAAGTTGGGTACCCA
Organism: Dolomedes plantarius; assembly: GCA_907164885.2. Taxonomy (NCBI): domain Eukaryota; kingdom Metazoa; phylum Arthropoda; class Arachnida; order Araneae; family Dolomedidae; genus Dolomedes; species Dolomedes plantarius. The sequence continues at coordinate 121,738,630 of OU015501.1, forward strand.
AACAGCTTTGTTAAAGTTGGGTTTTTTGGTTTAAAGTTACCCAACGCTGTGTTAATTGTTCTAAATGTGAATACATTTTTTTTTATTATTTTAACTTGATTTTCCTTCGAGTCAACTTTTTTTGAAAGATTAATCAACATGGTTATGGGCCCGACGCCTTAGCATACCAACTATCATGTATTACTTCGCTAGGGACAACAGATAACTAGATTTAAAAACAAAAATTGTTGCTAGGGGGAAATGAAGCAACCATATGCCCCCTCTTTTAGAGCGAAGAGGAGGTTGACAAAAATGAACTAACTTTGAATGTAGAACTATATTTTTTCATCAATTCTTCCAAATTCTTGGGTCAGTAACTCCCATATCTATATCATAAGCAAATACCACTACCTAGCTCTTAACTCTCTATAATAATTGTTTGTACATGAATTCAAAAAAAAAGGATGTAATCAAATGACTGATATTCGAGAGGTGATAGTGGAACACATAAATCCTTACAGTTTAGAGAGATAAATACAGTGATGAAATATTAGTATAACTGTAAGTGTAACGAGTGAGGAAGGATATACAGCTAAAATATGATCTCTCCAAATAAAAAGTAAAAATTACAAATGGAAATCCGAATGAATAAAATTTTAATATTAAAAGGCAGGTAAAAAATTCGAAATAATCTATAATATACTTTCTATCATTTCCTTAGCCCAGTGATTCCCAACCCTTAGAACTCTGCTGACCACTGTGCTAGAAACTGAACCATATGCGGACCCCCGCCCCACACACACCAACTTGAGGGGGGAAATCTACCAGGGGACAGGGGGGGGGTATAGAATATCCCTCAAGCAAAAGGGATACAGGATTAAAGTATTAATACTCCCTTTTTGTTTCAACCTTGTTTTCAATCTTTAGAATTAGATAGCCTAAATCATTTAAACATACACAGGTTACCCTAAAATTTAGGTTACCCTAGCCTTACCCTAACATTTAAACATACATAGGTTATGAAATTATTTTGTATCATTTTCTAATTATATATATAATAGCCGTTGTCTCTGTATAACACTTCCGGGCTGTACTCATCTTTCAATTGAAGCCCTCAGTAAACAAACAGCCGGTTAGGCTTAATTTCAATTTCAGATGTGGATCAGAATTTTTTCTTAACTAAAAACTAATATCTTCTCCATCAAATCACGTTTGTTCAGCCTATTTTTCTATAAAACATTCAGAACAAAAAAAAATTGGATGTTTTTAGCTGTATATTTAACAGTTTTTAAAAATCTGTTTCTTTTGCGATGAATTCTGAAAGTAAACGAACTTGAATGTGAATGAATCAAGTAGCTCAAGTATTCATATCGCGTAGCGAGCTGTAAAAAAATGGATGGCAGTCTACTACTCCAAACGCATGAAAAACTAAATAAATAAAAAATAATGAAAGGGTTTGCTTTTACAAGGTGTGGATTAAATGCAATATTGTTAGATAATTCGGGATATTTTTAAACTTTCATATACTTTTTCCATTATGACGTCATTATTAGTATTATGACGTCAAAATGATGGGTTACCTTCTAGTAATAAAATAATTATGTTAAACTTTTAAGAAATTTTAATTTAACACCTGATAGTCATCGGATATATTCGGCCCATCTAGTTCAATGAAAATTGCTTTCAAAAGCCCTATTTTTTTGGTAACTTTTTTATGTGTGGTGCCGGACCAGTCCCGAGGTTCTCGCGGACCACCGCTTGGGAACCACTGCCTTAGCCTAGCCTTACCAGTTGGGAACCACTCTCTTAGGATTGCAGTTTTTATCTGGGACAATTAGCATTCACTCACCAAAAGTTTTAATATTATTATTAGCAAATTATATTTTACTTTTAGAAAACGATATTTATACCAGGGTTGTTTGATAAGTCAACTCAAAATCCAAGAGATAGTGCAACGGAAAAACAATATGAAAATACCGAGAAAAATTTTAATTTATAGGCAGTCATAAAAATAGGTAGTCAGTCATATATAGGCAGTCATAAAAGTTGTCATAAAAATAGGTGAGAAGCATTTTTTAGTGATATGGTATATAAATCTAATGAAGCTGATGTGGTCTCGGAGTTGCAATGTGCAGTAAGGCGAAACAAGGTTGGAAATATAATAGAACAATACAAGTTTACTTACAAAAGAGAAAAACTATCAGACACACGACGAGAGCAAAGCATCCACATGAATTAAGAGCTACACTGCTTGGAAAAGAATTACAGATAACACGGGAATATTCTTTGCCAATGTTCTGAAAATAATTCGAAAGTTTCTCCTTTCTGAATGCATCTATATGTTTAAAAATGCCTCTCGGGATTCTGTTTTTTATATATTTATGGTGGAAGATTTGACTTCCTGTGTAGATGCTATCTTGAAATATCAATACATAAAAAAAACTAAACAACGACTTCAAGGGTATCTGTTTTGTATTCGTCTATCAAAAGATGACCATAGCTCCAAAACTACCCCACAAGCCGATCGTCTTTATCGTCTTTTATTTGCGACTGATGGCAGTTAGTAATGACTTTTTAACTATACCTTAAATTTTTGATGCGTTGTTTTTATAGAAATTGATGCTATCATTTGTGACGTTCTCGTTGCAGGTCAGTTTTATCTTTTTCATAATATTTTTGAATATCGTTTAAACATCACTGTTGAACAAAAATTTATTTCAACTGTATCAAAAAGCTTTATTTGAAATATATTTGAATAACAAAAGTACCAAAAATACAAAAGTATTTTTACTATAAAGATGTAAGCACTTATATTTGAATATCATTAAATTCTGTTATACTTGACTGATTACCTCCAAAAGAGCACGAAGAAAATGAATATCTACGAAATATTATTGGTAAAGTGGAGCATTTAACATAACATAGACTATGTTTCTAATGAGTTGGGCAAGGATAATGAATAATTAAGATACATTAATCAAGTCAAACATTTATTAAGTGCTAATCAGTCAGTTCATTTACAAAGACCTGTACACACAGGAGGCAGAGCATTAGAACATATCAAATAAATAAATGCATATAGTGCACGTTCGATAGCGCAGCACAAAAAAATCACAAAAATCTCAGATAGTACCTTAAAAAAGTAGTGATAGTAAAGGAAATTTTTTTCCCTATGAATAATTATTTTGATATCTGAATTAAGTAAAATAAGTAATGCAAGAGGAATAATTATTATTAACCAATAATAATAATATATTGTCAAAACGCATTTGTGAAATTTCCGTGTTTACCCCAATATTACCAGCACCAAATTTTTGAAACATTTCTGCGAGAAAAAGGCACCGGAATTTTTTTTTCATGCTACACGATGTTTAATGGACTGACTAATTTTGCATGTTGCTTTGACGTTGAAATCTATCGTATCACATAATCTGGTACCCCTCATAGGCTAGAAGGCCTCTTACATAGTGTCTTCAAATTTCACATCTATTTAGGCAACTAATTTTAAAATGAGGCAGGCACTTGTCTTAACAACATCCGCTATATTTTCATCGCCTACTTTATTATGGGAGCTCCTATAAGAGGACCAACATTATTCTCTATGAGAGGGCAGCACAGGAACGCCCATGCAATAGCTTGGATTTGAACTGGAGCTCACACTGGGAGCTTGCGAAGCTCCGCAACATACAATTCAGGCGGTGCAAATCAAACCAACAGCGGGGATCAAACCTGCAGATGTTACATCAAATGCCCGCGCACTAACCGTTAACACATGGTGTTTCGCCCATGGTTATAATCACAATGATTTTAGGAATTGGCAGACGTGCTTTCTGAATTTTAACTATGAATTCTATAATCGTAGGCTATGAATTTCTGTACTGAAGTAAAATACAAACAATAGAAATAAACAAAAATTAAAATTTAGGCATAGACTGCTAAATCACTTACGGAATTGGGGTGTGTATGCATCTTTTACTTTGCATTAGGATTATTTGTGTGCTTGCATGTACGATGCGTTGAGCCCATACTGTAAGTTGTGTTTGTCTTTTCATTTTCTTTTTGACTTATTGCTTCCTTGGGGGACTCGGGGCCTTGGGATGTCTTTTGGGCTTACTTGCATCCTATTCAGAAAGTTCCCCTTGAGGTAACTGATATGGTTAGGCTCCCTGATGACGAGACCTGTCGGTTACCTCTATGTTGTTTTATGGTTCAGTTGTTGTTTTACAGAATCTTGCCGTTGGTGCGTGGATGCCCAGAGTGCTTGATTTCTGTTTGTTTTTTGTCTGTATTCGTATTATTTTTATCTATCTCTGTTGGATTATTTATTTCTGTACTGAAGTCATAGATTAAAGATCTAGACAGTAATTCTAATTTGTATAATAAGTAGAACAAAATGGAAAGCAAATGGCTGCTCAAATTATTAAAAATCGAATTAATTATTGAACAAATTTATGGATTAAATTATGAAAACATAGTTGAAAGTAGAATGTTTTGGACACTAGAGAGCCTGGAAATACAATATCGACGTAAATGATTCATGTTAGAACTAGTATAGCAGAAAAGATGAAGTCGAATACTGTCAGTTTTTCTTTCTGATGTTCCTTTCTAATTGCGTCATAATTTTATCTATGCAGGTTGTAAGCTAAAAATTAACCTTAGTGTTTGTTTCCTATGTTGCGGAAAGATTTCCAGTGTTCTCGGAATCTTTGCGTGACAAATAAAGTCTTTTGCCCTTCATTCATATTAACCATTACGACATACTAAGTGCCTTTTCTTTTCAAGTTTTCATGATGAAGTCACTACGGTTCTGTGCTTCATCGTAGTTAAAATTTTAGGCCAAGGCTAAGGTCTGTAAATAAGAATAAACTAAACTAATGGATTACAGTGCTTTGGGTTTTGTTTTATCCGATAATGTTTTATCTGTCGACTTGGTTTGGTATCAGAAACTCCATATATATATTATACATTATATGTAGTACAGGAAAATAAAGCAAAAATTCGTTTGAGAGCCGAAAGAGAGCAAAGGGAATTAGAATCAGGCTATATTGACAAAACTAGAAGGCCTCATTAGATGCGGCTCAAAGAACAGAGGAGCTAAATGATGAAAAAGGGAATTTCCAATTCTTCCATCATCTCCCATTCTGGGGATTCAGTTCCTAAGTTTATATTTTTTTCAGTGGTGCGCGTCATTTGCACTACAAGTCCAATTTCTTAATTGAATTGTTAAAATAAAATCTTCATAACATTTTACTCTAATAATTTCGACGATTCTGTCCTTTATATTAATGCAACGTGGAAGGCTTTAATGTATTAATCCCCTTCGTTTTAATTTTGTTCGACATTTTAGAGCCATTTCTATGAATCTCGTGTTTTCATTGCTTCATAGTTTGTATTCTATTCTTCTTTTCCTGTAGGCAGTTCCAACCTCTATTTTTTTTGGAATGGCAACACTTCGTCTGTCTTGGAATTTGGGGGCGCTCTCCTACTCGACCTCCGAGGAAGAAAGCTGAATTTGATTTGTGTTTTAGAGAAGAGAGGTTACTTTTTTTATTTATTGCGAACATTTAAAGATTTTTTTAATACCTTATTAGCTTGATTAGTTTTGGTGCTGTAATTCCAGTTATGTTCATTATATTTTATTTCACTTGTAAAAGCCATGATACCGAGTTACTGCCACTAAAACACAGTTAATTTTAAAGCATGTCAAGTAATTCAAAATGAATATAGCTTAAAATGATTATTGCACTTCTATTACTCTGAAAAAATACAACACACCTAAATAATGCTGTTGTTTTCAAAATAAATCAACTTCTGAAGGAGTTTACGTATATTTAAACATATATGAAAATCAGTAAAAGTTTTTTACTACATGGTATGTCAATATGACACGTGCTTTCCTTCAACGGAGGTATCTTATTCCTGTACCAGACTCCATTGTGTTCGTAGACAAAAAAAACCTAAATAATGCTGTTGTTTTCAAAATAATTCAACTTCTGAAGGAGTTTACGTATATTTAAACATATATGAAAATCAGTAAAAGTTTTTTACTACATGGTATGTCAATATGACGCGTGCTTTCCTTCAACGGAGGTATCTTATTCCTGTACCAGACTCCATTGTGTTCGTAGCCAAAAAACACCTAAATAATGCTGTTGTTTTCAAAATAATTCAACTTCTGAAGGAGTTTACGTATATTTAAACATATATGAAAATCAGTAAAAGTTTTTTAATACATGGTATGTCAATATGACGCGTGCTTTCCTTCAACGGAGGTATCTTATTCCTGTACCAGACTCCATTGTGTTCGTAGCCAAAAAACACCTAAATAATGCTGTTGTTTTCAAAATAATTCAACTTCTGAAGGAGTTTACGTATATTTAAACATATATGAAAATCAGTAAAAGTTTTTTACTACATGGTATGTCAATATGACACGTGCTTTCCTTCAACGGAGGTATCTTATTCCTGTACCAGACTCCATTGTGTTCGTAGCCAAAAAACACCTAAATAATGCTGTTGTTTTCAAAATAATTCAACTTCTGAAGGAGTTTACGTATATTTAAACATATATGAAAATCAGTAAAAGTTTTTTACTACATGGTATGTCAATATGACGCGTGCTTTCCTTCAACGGAGGTATCTTATTCCTGTACCAGACTCCATTGTGTTCGTAGCCAAAAAACACCTAAATAATGCTGTTGTTTTCAAAATAATTCAACTTCTGAAGGAGTTTACGTATATTTAAACATATATGAAAATCAGTAAAAGTTTTTTACTACATGGTATGTCAATATGACACGTGCTTTCCTTCAACGGAGGTATCTTATTCCTGTACCAGACTCCATTGTGTTCGTAGCCAAAAAACACCTAAATAATGCTGTTGTTTTCAAAATAAATCAACTTCTGAAGGAGTTTACGTATATTTAAACATATATGAAAATCAGTAAAAGTTTTTTACTACATGGTATGTCAATATGACGCGTGCTTTCCTTCAACGGAGGTATCTTATTCCTGTACCATACTCCATTGTGTTCGTAGCCAAATTCATATACACGGAAAAAAATGTACTAATTAGTATCTATAGCAAATACATGTAGATTGCTACTAAACACTGTCTGAACATATACAATACTACAGTAATATAATTTTCATGTTTTTATGCCAAGTGCAGATGTTTATTTTATTTATAAGAATATATTATTGCAAAATCTTTTTAAAATTTGGTATGGATTATTCACCAATTCATTGGTATGATTATTCATTGGTATAGATTATTCACCAACTTTCTTTTAAAAAGTATCTTACTAATTCTATGAATTTTATCACTTGTACAAGGTTAAGAATTTCTCCTTTGAAAGCTAAAATAAAAACATGTGAAAGATAGAAATTTTAATAAGATGTAAAAAGAATTAATTCCACGAGACCAATTTTAAATGCTTGGTTAAATCTTTGCTGACTGTTTACCAGAGTAATGTTTGAGTTTTTAAAGTAAATTTAAGGGGAGTGGTCACTTTTACGTACCTTTAAAAGTATCATTTTTAGACCTATGCTGGATTGTATGTACTACTCTTAATTTTTGCTTGATTTACAAGAAATTTTTTAAGTAACTGCCTATAATACTGTTTATTATATATGCTATATTTCAAGGTAATTAATAAAAAAATAAAATGATTTTTTATGCATAAAAAGTGAATATTTTTTTAAAATGGAGCATTTTGCAGTCAACTACTGTGCGCATTCTATCAAAATAAATTATTAAGTTGCATTAATAATTGCTTACTATATGTGATTACAACACTTTAGACAACAAAATCGACCAAAATTTTTGAACCTTAATATATTTTAATTTTTTAAAGAATTTTTTATAAGCTTTTACTCAGTCATTTTTGAAATTTCAAATTAAAAATAGCACGTACTAAAATGTTTTAATATATTTTAGAATAATGCTGCTGGATATTGTTGCCTGAAGTGTTGTAATCACATATAGTAAAAAATTATTAATGTACCTCAATAATTTATTTTGACAGAATGCGCACAGTAGTTGACTGCAAAATGCTCGATTTAAAAAAAAATATTCACTTTTTATGCTTAAAAAGTCATTTTTATTAATTACTTTGAAAAATTGCATCTATAATAAACAATATTACAGGCAGTTACTCAAAAAATTTCATATAAATCAAGCTTAAATCATGAGTAGTACACACAATCGAACATAGGTCTAAAAATGATACTTTTAAAGGTACGTAAAAGTGACCACTCCCCTTAAGGATGATATATGCTATGGGTGGACTTAGTGAGGCATTTACTACCATTTATTTATTTTGATAGCCTTTATAGTGAATGGATTGATTGCATGATAATGATTTAAATGTATTTGGTATATTTCCGATGTTTAATATTTGTTAATTAGTCGCTGTGTCTTGTTCTGAAGAGTGTTAATGGAAGGAAAATAATTTTTTCTTCTTCCTCTAAAACTTCTAAATAAAATCACTACAGCAAAAAGTTGCAATTTCGCTGATTAGAATCAGTTATGGAACAAGTCCGTCTACGTAGGCAGTATTAAAATGTATTTTAATTTTTTGCAATGAATATTGCAATCAGACTTCTAAACATATATTCAAGATTAATCGCTTTTTGGTGACCATATGCCAGGAGATAGATAACTACTAAAATTTAACATAACTATCATTCCACTTTATATCAAAGAGATTTGGTATTTAACCATTTAATTCTGCTCGCAAAAGAGCATTATAAGCAAATATTCTGTACGCGTGGGCGCGTAGATATGAACAAAATATGATCTAATTCCTTCCTTTGCAAAATATATTCTTAAGTAGCTTGTTTAACCTGTCGTAAATGATCATCAGTTTTTGTGTAATGCTTCATGAGTATACGGTAGAACAGGGGTTAACAGAGAAGCCACTTTTACGGGTTTTTAGTTTTTTTGTCTTTGCGAGGGTTAAACTGACCGGAAACTATGGATTAAAGGCGATTCCGATAGGGGATTTTAATCCAAAGACTCTGCCGATCAGCAAAGAGAAATCCGGAGGATTATTACCTCAACTGGGGAAATCAGATTAATTTCACTGAATAATAATAGGATTTATCAACCACTGTTTAATATTGAGCGAAATATTTCGAGAAATTTTTTTAAACAGAAGCTGTAGTTCAGTATGTATCTTAGATTCTTACAGCTGGACCGTTTGAATATGAATGTGTTTGAATATGAATGTTAATTTATTAATATACCACTACGGGGTATATTAATAAATTAACAAACACACAGTCATAGAAATGAGCAATCATTGGAGTATTTCTTAATACTCTACACCATGTTTTGGAGTACGTCAATTAAACATCCCATCTTCGTTAAAATCGGTGTTTATTTTTGCTGATAGCCGAGGTGTGTGAGACGGACGCTAAGCGAGAGCGTATCAGATAAATATATTTTTCTTTGAGGAGATATTTATATAGCAACACATCACATGAATTCATGGCGATCTAAAACAGAACACGCGTTTCTTAATTAGGAATAAAGCAATCGACACCTTTATTAATATTAAGTCTTTATGATTTCTTTGACGTATAATTTAATTAAGATTATCTTTTGCTAAATAACACATTAAACGTTAAGACAGGTTCATCTCATCTTTATGAACTCTATCTCTATCACCACTTTCGCAAGTTCCACGGGCTCCTTTAGCCCTGCAAGGGACGGAGCTCCGGTTTCTTTGTAGCGCCCGGCTATTAGACACTACAAGGGTAAGAGTTCGATATCTCCCCGGTGCCACTACAATTTAAATCGACCTACCCCAGGAGCGACATCTGGGGTGAGGCTCGAACTCTCCTCCCACCTCTACAAACCCCATGGAGGGAATACCAGCCGATGAATTTTAATGTGCACAAACCCGGCGTAGACACGAGAGCATTCAGTGGGGCTTGTCGCGACTCAAACCGAGCTCCCCCAGTACCCCATATTGACGCGCTCACCAATAGGGGTTGTCCCTGCCATTATGAACTATAGAATTTGTTTACAATGATGAGAAAATCTCATATTATTTTAATTCAAAACGTATCATCGGCATTTTTCGCGCAAGAAGATAAACTTCGTCAAACTAATTTTTCGTCGTTTTGGAGGAATAAATAAAATTTAGCATAGGTGTTTCTTCTAAAAAAGTGATTTATGTGTAAAAGTGACGCGTAACAATGATAGTAAATGTTAGAGTATCGACTGCTTTCCCAATTAGCCTATGTATTGAAAAAAATGCAGTTTCTCTTTGAGTATTATGGAACAAATCTATTTTCTTGGGGGTAATTATTTATTACTATTCTGAGCCGCAAATAAAGAACTTCTTAACACTTGACCATGTAATTTGTCTCCGCAAATTCTTATTAATTAAAATGTTTTCATAATTTCCTAGGCTTTACGTATACCAAACTGGAGAGGTAAAAAATTACCCCACTTTTATTTAGAATAGTAAGAGAAGTTGTGGTAAAGTGAAACATTGGCATCTGCATAAACACCGATTGGAGCTTGTTGATTATCGTTTTTTACAAATTACTAATGATTCTGCAAATTACTTTTTACTAAAAATGTGAAACATTCAGGATATATTCTTACCTCTACATCATTGATGTACCATTTCATATGGGCTGAAGGCTTTGAAGGTCCAGATGTACAAGAAATATTAAGAATTTCATCTATCAGATATGGTGGATTTATTCCTTCAATGACAGGTCCATTTGTTGGTAATACTAAGGAAAAAAAAGAAGGGAATTTTCACACTGTTCGTAAATAAAATTACTGAGTATTAAATGATTGCATATCACATAGATTTTCATTAAATGATTTTTTTTGTACGAGAAAAGCATCTTAATATAAAAAGTCATTTCTGATTTTAATCCTGACATGAAGACTTGTTTAGCATCATCTGAAATTATTTTGATGCGGCATTTTATTTTTGGGACGATACTTTCATTCCATTTTGTGCTATTTTTTCGCAATGTAGAGAAAATATGGGAGAGAAAATTATTTAAAAAATATTTTTTTAATCTGGATTTCCTTAATTAATAAAATCGAAGCTTCAACAAATACAATAGCAAATTTTCATAGTGCATTTTTGTAGAAGATTTACTTCCCAATGTTCGTGCTTAAACGAAATTGTAAGTAATGATTTTTATTGATTCTCCATCCAGAGAGCCGTCTTAACTTTACAAAAGATTAAATAATAACTCCTCGGTTGACATGTGAAATCTCTTAAGATGTAAATATCTTTCACATTTTTTGCCTCATTTATTGAAGTATTTAAGCTAAATTAAGGGGGTCCAGGACACAAAATTCTTCGAATTTTCGAAAACTTTTTTATTGCATTAATAATTTTTGTGTTCTTTTACGCTTAAAATGACGTTTAAATCATGTTTCTATCTTAATTAGAACAGGATAAATTATTATTATTTTTGCAATATTCTAATAGTAGCCAATCGTTGTTTAAACCTGTTAGTGCGTTTTTCTGCATGATAGGTTTTTTTCCCCATTTCTCGTTTTTACATTGTTACAAGTCAAGAACCGTTTAAGATAAATGGTTGAAACTTGGAACGTGTCTTTTTCACCTATTTTACTTTAATTTTGATTCAGCAAATTTGAAAAAAAAATATTTCTTTTGAAAATATGATTTTTTAAAAATAAGTTACATAATTTTTTTTTTTAATTTTTAATCAAAATATTTTAAATTTCTTAAAAAATTAATATTTCAAAAAATGCTGAATCAAAATTAAAACTTATATATTTCTGTTTAATTAAATGAAAAAATTTTGAAATTCGACAAATAATATTTCGAGTTATAAAGATTTTAAATTACCCCACTTTTATTAAAAATTTTAAATTTTTAAATTTTTAAAAAAATTTTGAGAAATTTTATGATGTGATTTTGTTTACAAATTACATGGTTGACTATCACAAACAAATTCAAAATTTTAACTCAATAAATAAAATTTTTTTTAAATGTGTCCCGGACCCCCTTAAACATACAAGTTGATAGTTTTTTAAGCTTTACGGGCAACTTTTACTACACAGTGTTAACCATTTCAGGGGCAACAACCTCCTTCGTTTGCTCGGTGCAGATATTTTTTCCCAATTTTTTTAACCTAAAGAATCTTGAAAAATTTTCCAATTGAAGGTTACAAAATGTTTTTACTTCTTTAAACTGATAACAGAGGGCAGTGCTAACAATTTTTCTGCTCATTTAACTGGAATACATTGAATGCAAGTAAAAAAAGAGACTAGATTTAGACATTTGAACTGTGCAAACGGCGCCCATCAAAGGGTTAAACAGATCTGAACCTTTGCATAAGTCGACTCCAAACGCTTTCAAACACTCACGTCACCTACGGTACTCGGACATTGGTACCGAAAACCAGTGCTCCAGTAGTTTAAATATCGGTCAGTGCAACTAATAGATGGCAGAGCGACCAATTTTACTATAAAATTTCCATATTTTTCTTTCAGAAATTAAAGGTTGTTTGTTGACTCCTGAATGATTATTTGATAGTGCCACAGTCTAGATATTTTTGTGAATTTATCTTAACTTATTACATTCATCCAAGTTCATTCTAGATATAAAATATCCCAGAAAATACCACTTATTACTTAACTATTTTTATTTGAAAGATTTGCATGAAAAATTTGTCTTTTTAGATTTTGTTTATAAAGCTAAAATATTTACTTACTGGCATTTCATACCTTTGGGAATTCTACGTTTTTAATACCTATTCAAAGGTATTTTGAGATAAATCGGACTTTAAATTTGAAGTTCCACCCTTAAAAATATTTTAACAAATTAGTAGGCTCTCAGAAGTTGGATCCCTAAAAATAAAATCAAGTGTTGCATTCGTGATCATAGTGTGCCAGGACCCAACAAACAAACCTTAAAATAAAGTACCTGAATCTCTACTTCTTTGCTCGATTGATCCAATAAGCAAGGATTGTTGCTCTTAGCCCTTTCTCTGCATATAACTGACTGTATAACCTTTACCAGACCACGAAAATCTGCACAACACAACAATATAACTTCAGAAAAAAAAGTTTCTTGGAGCAGTATCACTTTAGAAGCGATAATCTTCCTTAAAACCAAAAACATTTTCCTCGACCAATGATAGAGGAACGACCACCCCTTTATATGCTGTAACTACTCCATTCTGGTCGCCCTCTCTTACTCCTCTACAAATCAAATTTGCAACCCTACTTGTTCTGTTGCACGGATTTTTGTGGTCTAATAGGGGTTTCAGAAATCCTCTTGTAATGTTGTAAAGGTCCTGCAAAGGTGAGTAGAGGAACTATAGTTTTAGTTTAAACTAGAAGATTTAGCCTTATTCTGGAATTCTGATATACCGATCGTAGTCGAGTCTAAGGAATGGCCCATAGTAAGATAATTAGCTTACACTTGTTTATTTCCGCTTAAATTGCATTTTACTTTATTTTTGATTTTGATCTTCTAGGTAACTTTTTAGCTCTTGCTCAGGCAATAAACTTGTTGGTACATCATTGAAGGGCTGAAAATGTTACCTATATGTCTCGACCCCAGGCGTGAATTTAGGCAGTTTGGGAAAAAATTCCATGGGACCAACGGAAAGAATATGTATTCTACAAAGAGAACTAGACGCTTTTATTTACGAAAAATATTAAAAGCATATTATTTGTGATATCAGTCTTATAACTTTAGATCAGGAATAAAATTTATGATTAAATAAAAAAAGGGAAAATTAAAATAAAATTATAAAATATTATAAGAAAAAATATTTATTTTGGACTAAAGAAATGGGGAAGAATGGAATTTCGAAATTAAGGTTCCTTGCATGGCCGGAGGTAGTTAATCTGTGAGTATAACAGGCTCAAGATTTAGAGACCGGGTTTGACTGCCATATTTAGCAGATATCATTAGAGTGACAAGCGATCGGTCATAACAACGCTAATGGTCAGTAAACAGAGTATATGACAAATGTCATGGAAAAATCAGTTTGTTGGACTATGTCTTTCCCATCTTTAAGTTCTGTGGAGGCTCAGTTTAGTTGATACAAGTGGATAGAATTCGGGCTATTGTTTATTTTACTATAAGTTTTGAAGTCTACCTCGAGGTTCTGGACCATTAGGTAATACTAAAAAATGTGGCACTGCTAAAGAAAGGAGAATTGACTCTTCTAAAATGATGGAGCTGCGTTCCATACTGCATTGCAATTAAGAAAATTGATTCTTGAAAATTTGAGGGAACTTATTCATTGAACTGATTACAGATTCATGTTCTTAATCCAACAGAACTCTTCTGGGGTGTAATAGAGCGACAAACGTGAAAGCGAGAGAAGTGATTGTCATCACTCTCATTTTTGGCAGAAGCTTTTAGGAATGACATGCCATTCCTGTAGAGATCTACCCGATAGCAGTTGACAGTGAGACTCAATGCATTTTCTCTGTCAACTCTACCTCGAGTTTCTGGACCATTAGGTCATACCAAAAAATTTGGCAGTATTAAAGAAAGGATAATTGTCTCTTCTAAAATGACCGAGCTGCCTTCCATACTGCACAGCAGTTAAGAAAATTGATTCTTGAAAATTAGCGGGAATTTATTCATTGAACTGATTACAGATTCATATTCTTAATCCAACAGAACTCCTCTGGGATGTACTAGAACGACAAACGGGAAAGCGATCAAAGCGATTGTCATCACTCATTTTTGTCAGAAGCTTTTAGGAATGACATGCCATTCCTGTAGAGATCTAACCGATAGTAGTTGACAGTGAGACTCAATGCATTTTTTCTGTCAACTCTACCTCGAGGTTCTGGACCTCGAGGTCATACCAAAAAATTTGGCAGTATTAAAGAAAGGATAATTGTCTCTTCTAAAATGACCGAGCTGCCTTCCATACGTGCAGTATGGAAGGCACTTGAAAATTACTTGAAAATTAGCGGGAATTTATTCATTGAACTGATTACAGATTCATATTCTTAATCCAACAGAACTCCTCTGGGATGTACTAGAGCGACAAACGGGAAAGCGAGCGAAGCGACTGTCATCACTCATTTTTGGTAGAAGGTTTTAGGAATGACATGCCATTCCTGTCGAGATCTACCGGATAGTAGTTGACAATGAGACTCAATGCGTTTTTTCTCTCCCACGAGCAAAATGTGAACGAAGTGATTTCCTATTGCCAAAAAAAGCCATTTTTTCATAATTTTGGTGTTTGCGAGCTCGTTTGATGATAATATGGATAATGTTAAGCAATAAGAAACTATTGGGATGAAATTTTCAACGCACGAGATAGCATGCTTTTAAAATTGGTTTTTTCAATAAATACCAGTATGTCATGATCTTATTTTGCTTATATTTTGTACATAAAATCATAAAGAAAATTTTAAGTCATCAGTTAAGCTAAAATAGCTATCATGCTAAAATTAAGCTAAAATAGCATGAAAGCTAAAATAATAATAATAGCATGATAGCTAAAATAATTATTAGGCTCAAATAGTCATCAGTTAAGCTAAAATAGCTAGAATGCTAAAATTAAGCTGAAATAGCATGAAAGCTAAAATAATAATAATAGCATGATAGCTAAAATAATTATTAAGCTAAAATAGTAATCAGTTAAGCTAAAATAGCTAAATAGCTATCATGTTCAATTTAATAACATAACTTTATAAGAACAGGAGATTTATATTCTATCAAATAACATCTATATCAACATTTAGAAGAATGTTTATCCATCAAAATGTTTGAACAGAGAATAATTTGATATTTAAAAATCCCTTAAATTTTACTTAGTTATAACTTAATTTTTCCCGACGTACATCGGAATTGAACTATTTTGGTCTATAATAGGAAGGAGATTGATTTCCATGAATCTTATTTTAACCACAGCATTCTACGGAGGAATATCTCGTTTAACACAATCATTATTCAAGAAATATCGCTTATTTCCAGGATGGAAATATAAATTACGTGATGAGAATATCGGGAAACAGCTGTGGTTGATATGAGATATTGCATAAGAATACTTTTATCATCATTTCAAAGCAAATCAATGCAACAGATAGCTAACATAAATTTTTATTGCTGTATTTCCTATTAACTGCATTGCTCTGACTTTTAGAGGTCTTATCAACGAGCATGGTTGTTTCACTAACTAACTCTGACTATCAATTAGCTTTGGTTATCCAGGGAATTTTTTATCGTATAATATATGTATGTATATATATATATATATAAATATATATATATGTATGTATGTATATATATATATATAAATATATATATATGTATGTATGTATATATATATATATATATATATATATATATATATATATATATATATATATATATATATATATATATATATATATATATATATATATATACAAGGTGCGCCCATAAAGTAACCGGACAATTTTTTATAAGTAAGAAAAATATTACTCACCTTCAAATAAATTTATCTCCTTCAAAATAACAGCCAAAGGAGTTTATGCAATTTTTCCAACGATTCTTCACGTCATCGAAACACTGTTTATAGGCGTTGGAACTAACCGTTCGCAAAATACGCGTAAAATTTGATTTAATATCCAAGACGTTTTCAAATCTCTGTCCTTTCATGGCCATTTTAAGCTTCAGAAAAAGGAAAAATCAGCTGGCTATAAGTCGGGAGAATATGGTGGGTGATTTATCACAGTAATTGAATGCTTAGCAAGATATTTTTGTACAGAAATTGCTGTATGGGGCCTAGCATTATCTTGTAAAAGAAACCATTGCCCAGAATCAACAGTTCCTTCCTAACTCGCCTTATCCTGTTCCTTAATCGAAAAAGCACCTACTTGTAAAAATACTGATTAATTGTTTGTTTTTCAGGAACAAATTCGTGGTGAATAAGCCCTGCGTAATAAAAAAATGCAATCAGCATCACCTTAGTCTTTGATTTTGACATCCGTGCATTTTTTTTTTTGTATGGGAGAAGACGGTCCTTTCCACTGTGCACTTTATCTTTTTGTTTCTGGGTCGTATTGTAGACACCAGGTCTCATTTCCTGCTATAATACTCTTTAAGAAATTGCTGTCCTGTTGCACAGTAGTCAGTAAATCTTCACAGCAAGCTTTTTAGTCTTCTTGTGCTGTTCTATCAAAATCCGAGGCACAAATCGAGCACAAACTGTTTTTATTTTCAGATTTTCAATTAAAATTGATCTACAGCTTTCTATGCTTATCCCAAGCATGTCTGAAAGTTGCTGAGTTGTTACACGTCTATCAGCTTTTACCAAAGAACGAATTTTCTCCCCATTTGCTTCATTCTTTGAAGTTAAAGGGAAATCTGTCATTGGTTCATCTTCAATGCTTTCTCGCCCACATTTAAAGCTGTTGTACCACTCATACACTTGTGTTCTTGATAACGATGCCTCACTATATACTGTTCGAATCATCTGTAAAGTTTCGGTAGCAGATTTACCTAATTTGTAACAAAATCTAATGTTACAACGTTGTTCCATTCCGAAGCAAATTTTTTTGTACAATGCCTTTTCAGAAAATGAAAATTACTATTGTGTTTTGATATGCAAACGACTAAATAGCCAGTTTAAACTGGCTTTAACAAGAGTTGAGTTGCCACTCTTTCTAATCAGGTGATTATTCTTTCACTTTTTTATTTTATAGTTTGATCTTCTAATTTCTCCGGTTACTTTATGGGCGCAACTTGTATATATATATATATATATATATATATATATATATATATATATATATATATATATATATATATATATATATATATATATACATATATTTTGTACTTTGCCTCGTAGGCAAGCTTGAAAGTTTATTACGTAAGAAACTGAATAAATCATTAGATTGTATTGCAATATTATTCTCAAGAGTTAATACATGTTCTTTCTTTATTTCAATTTTACATTTAGAAACTTTCAAAATTTCTTTTATTTTTCTTTTTTATTTCTTTTTATTAAAAGCTCCATGTACTAATTAAAAAAAAACCTAAAAACAAATCATTTGCTATACTGGAGAAAAATTCTCTAAGGTTTGATGTTTCTTTGTTTTAAGTATTTCACAGCAACTGAATTTATGAAGGTAATGTAATGTTAGGGATACGGTGAATACTCCTTGTAATCTTGGTTCCCAAAATACTTGCAAACTGAATTGTTGTCATCATATTTGCAAGTATATAATTGTGATATTTAACTGATAAGATGAAAATATTCTTTAAACAACTGAATTAAGCAATTGAACTTTAAACAACTGAATTGATTGGTCGGAATTACGACCATTCAGGAAGCGACATAAGTTTCCTGAAACAATAGTCGTAAATAGACAGTTTTAATTTTTTCTTGAATTACTCACCACATGTTTTGAAAATTCAGGGTGTTTTGAAGAGGAGCCATAATAAATTATATCTATATATTTAAGTTGCTAAGCTGACTTTTTGTGCAGTCCGTGAGAGAAAACTATTGCACCAATTTACTTCATTTTGGTCTTAAACAAAAGATTGTAATCTGTAGATTTGGTTCAAATTTGGTTTTGGTAACCGCAATTTCTATTAATTAGCGATAATTTACAATTAAATACTGATTTCTGTGCAAGCTCAGTGGCATGTTTAAATCTGGCTTTAGAAACTCGATGTTTCTGCGCATGGTCAGTGACGTTTTAATGATAAACACATTTATTCCGAGGAGTGTGTCTAGATATCTCTCTGCCATTTTTATTTTAATAATAATTATGTTTGTGAAATATAAGATTAAACCTGGTGGAAATTATTTATTTCGCGCTGTTTAATTAGCGATAATTTACAATTAATAAATTTGCTTTCTGCGCATGCTCAGTGACATTTTTAAATCTGGCTTTAGATACTCACTAAGCACGAGGCAGCTTAAATCATAATAATGCGCAGAAATATTAATTTGTTTCTGCGCATTATTATGATTTTCAACATTTGGCAAAGATGTGTTGAGTATAATTTGTGTATTTGTACATTTATTTACTATCTAGCCGTCATGTTTTGACAGGAACCAACTTCAAAATTTGATGGTATCGTAAACATTTAGTGATAAGAAAAGATATTTTCGAAATAATTTTTTTTTGTCAGTTGCTAGAAAATAAATATCTCCAAATTAAATAATAAAAATAGTTCAAATACACAAAACACACACACACACGCACACACACACACACACACATGCACACACACACACATACGCACACACACACACACACACACACACACACACACGCACACACACACACACACACACACACACACATATATATATATATATATATGAGTGTGTGTATATATACATATATATTTATAATATGTTACTATAATTTAAAGCAAAGCAATAATAACAATATTTATCAACTATTGCAAAAAATCTGATTCAATTGTAATGGTTACCACATTTGTGTAAAACTCCATGAAAACTGCAATAGATTTTAAAGTAGAAAATTATTTTTTGGCCATTATTAATAAATATATCTATCCAAATATGGTGGCAGAAAACTATCTACGTAATAATTAAACCATGCTACATCAGGATTAACTATTTAGTATATATTTAAAAAAAATAAAACTTGTAATGCTCTTTCTTTTCTAAATATGATTGCATTTTCACCACTAAGTTTGATCCTGTGAAAATTCAAACGTCCTCCTAAAGTTTCTAGTCGCTTAATGCGTTACATTCAAGTGAAATAATACTCATTTAATTATACACATACAAAATATACCTTATACTTATTGGGAAATAAAACTAATACAACATTAATATGCCCATGACAATAGTTATTTTTAGAATAGGGCTAAACTTCTGGGTAAAGAAATATTGCATTTCTGTTCCCCTGATATTGTACTTAGTGAATAGAAAAATAAGGAATTAATTTCTTTTGGAATTATAATATTAACTAGAAAATTTTACGATATAAAAATAAAAGACACTGTCAAAAGCCAAAGAATTGATCGATTTCTACCCAAAATATTTGATATTAGTTTGTCCTGAAGTGAAACTTCTGCTTTTCGTCTGTAAACACTTAAATTTGGGGAGTGCAGTGTTTTATATCACAAAACAATAAGATATCTTGGGATTTTTGCCACGAGATACACCTTTTCGTTCCACTGAATACCTAATTTATATGCTAATGGAAAAATGTTCTTTCGAATTGAATAAACTCATTGTCGGAATCTGTATTTCTTAGCAGTTTAAGAATACTTTTATCTCTTTGAATTCTTTATTTTGGCTTATACTGAATATGCTGCCTCGCATAATAGATGTATCGTGCCTCAAACGGGAAATACGCGTGATCGTCCTTCAGATATGAATAAAATTTAGGAAGTTGAAAATGACTCAGATAGAGAAAATCAGGTGAATAATTCAGTGAAAGAAATTTGTTTTTGATAGGATATATATCATGTGTATTAAATTACAGCAAGTGATTTATATTTTGGAAGAATATAGTAGATCGCTCTTTGAACAGGACAGGGCTATGATGCTGAAAATTCAACAACTTCCAAAGAACTTTCCATACGAAAACTCCTGCTCGAAATTTGTTTTTTTTTTCCTATGAAGTAGGGTCAATGAAACTTTCCTTGCGTGCAAAGATTTTTGTTAGAATGACGTTAATTTGTTTGAAAAAAGTTGAACAAATTTCTAATTATGTTGATACAACAATTATACAATGAGAATGTTTAATGCAATAAAAGTATAGTTTTAGCTGATATTTTAAATTAATTTTTTACTTTTGAGTTTAATTATTATTTTTAATGCAGGAACACTTGCAGGAGATGTATAAAACTTTAAAGACTCTGTCAATGAATATTAAATTTCTCTTTCTTTTTCTCTCTCTATATATATCTGTGGCTTGGTACAAGAAGTGCCTAAGTTAGTTTTTTCCAAGAGGATTTTGTTTGCTTATGTCTCTTTAAAAGAATATTATTTCCAATGTAAGAAGTACCCAAGTCTGTACAATGGTTTAGAAAGAACTTTTAAAGCATCGGACAGAGTTAGGTACTTCTTACATTAAAAATAATATTTTTTTTAAACAGACATAAGCAAACAAAGTCATCTTGGAAAAAACCTGACTTAGGCACTTCTTGTACGAAAAATCAATCTTGTATTTAAATCAATCACATGCTTTCCTAATTTGTTTTTTTCTCAACGAAATGCTACGCAAAACGGAGTATACCTCATGAGGTTCATCTATTAACTTTCAGAAGTTTGCTGTTAGATGTGTTAATAGGAAATTTGTTACTATTCTGATGAATAGAATTGGTTTAGTTCATTTTTTGCATGTTTTTATTAACTCGCTTTCTTGTTTGTTTATGTGTTTGTGTGTTTTTCCAGTTCAAATCCTGCAATCGATTTTTAACTAATTTCCCGACTAGCTAGACATTTGAAACTTTTAGAATAGCTCAGAACGCGATGACAATGCATTATTTTAAAACTTTTAGCCATCTTTAAGCAGATTTGAATTCATTTTCAGTTAATTTTGTTTTGTAGAATGGTGCAGCCATCTATCGGCTGGGACGGGAACGAAAAGTTAAACGCAAGTTAACTTCCAATTAACTTCATTTTCTTTCAAGTTGATGCGATAATTCGTCAAAAAAATTTTAAAAAGCATTTATTAATACATAGAATTGTCAAGTTTATATGATTCAACAAAAAATTTAAAAACATGGTATATAAAAAGTCCTTTTTATCTTGAAATTATTATGAATGAACTGAACCAATCCAGACTGTCCGAATGAACTGAACCAATTCGGAATGTCCACTTTTAATAGTCTCATTGTCTTTAAAAAATCTCAAAACTTTCAACTGAGGACTTATCTCTGTAATATCCTCTGAATACGAATAGTAAACATTTCCTCCAAAAGTAACCATTATTTTGGGTACATTATAGAGATATAACAATATTAAGACGTTTTACAAAGATTCATCAGTTCTCCTACACTTAAAGTTATTTGAAATTATTATAAACAGTTATATCAAATGGTATACTGTCATAATTATTTTCTCATTAAAGCAGCCTAATCACAATGCTAATCTAATGGAAGCCTTAAACACGTCTTGACTCTATGATTACTGTTGAGAATTAGATTTCTATGGTTAATTGAATGAATAAAAATTTTCATTTGGATTAATTTCATGTTTAGGTACTCTAATCAATTTTAGGAAAAACATAAATTTCAGTAATATTCAAAAATATTTACTTCATGTTGTTTTAGCATGCAAAATTTATACATTCGAGGGAAAACGAAAGTTTTAATTCATCCCCGTTTTATGGTAGAAAATATTTTGACATCGAGGAAAAACGCATAGTTTTTTGTTACGTATCAATTTACAAAAGTGTCAACTTAAAAATACTTTATATAATTGATTATTAGAATTTACGTTTATGTTAACTGATTTTGAAGCACCTTTTTGCTAAAGAGACTGGGATTTATATTAAACAAATTTAGCACTGGCAATTTAATTACTTTCTCCTTATTTGAGAAGCCATTTGGGTTTGGAAAGGTTTGCACGTGTTTATGGAAAGATTCTTGCTCAGAGAGTGGTGAAATTTCTTCGGTTGCAAGTATCGAATTTTAAATAAATCGATTTTACCTGTGATCGATTGGTCTAATGGTATAGCGATAAGGAATATTAAATTCAAATTTAAGGGAAAGAGAAAGATGGGACAGAATAATGAAAAATCATGGTAACTGCAATAACTGCTAATAATATAAGATGAATATCTATATATTTAAGTTGCTTAGCACCTACTTTTTGGGTAGTCCGTGAGAGAAAACTACTGTATCAATTGACTTAATTTTCGTCTTAAACGAGAGACTGTAATCTGTAGATTTGTCAAATTTGGTTTTTGTAACCGCAATTTCTATTGATTAGCGATAATTTACAATTAAAATAATTTATTTCTGAGCATGCTCAGTGGCATGTTTAAATCTGTCTTTAGAAATTCACTGTTTATGCGCATGCTCAGTGACATGTTTTAATGATAAACACGTTTAATCCGAGGAGTCTCTCTAGATCTCTCTCTGCCATTTTTATTTTTATGATAATTATGTTTGTAAAATATAAGACTAAACCTGATGGAAATTGTTTATTTCGCACTGTTTAATTAGCGATAATTTACAGTTAAAAAAAATTGCTTTCTGCGCATGCTCAGTGACATTTTTAAATCTGGCTTTAGATACTCACTAAGCACGAGGCCGCTTAACACATTAATTTGTTTCTGCGCATTATTATGATTTTCAACATTTGGCAATGATGTGTTGAGTTTAATTTGAGTATTAGCACATTTATTTACTATATAGCCGTCATGTTATGACGGGTGCCAACTAGTAAAATGTTTATTATTTATTGACGCATCTATATACAGAGCATCGACGTTTCTTTTCTTTCCTGAAATTAACTACTATTTATCTGAAGCAACCGTTACATAATCAAAAAGAGTTTCTACAAATGAAAAAAATACTGTAAAACGTAGCAGGCTCCTGCGGCAAAATATAGATTATGATATTTTGATATAAAAAAAACAATTGTATCGTATAGACCAGGGGAAGATAATCCGTGATTCATCTTTCTTTCACAAGACATTTCAGGTAGAAATCAACTATCAAAATTAGCAAATAAAAAACAGAAAAAATTAGCTTAAAGTTAATAGAGTAATGTATGTAGCATATCAAAGTAGCGATGATAACTCATCAACTAAAAGCTTAATGTTGATCTCTATGGGTTTTGTGAAGACTTCCCCAAATAATTGATTAAGAAACGGCTTTTACCAGACTCCATTTTTTTGTGTTTAAGCAAGACCATTTCTTCTTAAATGCGAGACTGATATGCTAGCGGGGCAAGACAAGCCTACACACACGAAAAAAAGAAGACCAGAGGAGGCACAGGGTCGTTAGCAGGGTTCCCAGACCTCGGTGTTTAAACCCAGATTTGGAGTTTTTTAGTGACCGTATGGGTTTATGGTTTTTTTTTTCAAAAATATCTCGAAATTTGGGTTTTTCCTTTGCAAGTTAAAAATGTTGCTAAAAATTAATATTTATATATCATTGTAAGCAGACTTAGTTATGTAAATGTAATTATATAATTTAATTATGTAATTATGTAAGTTAATAAAACTAAAATAGTACAAAAGGAGATCATTTCTACTGAATCGTGATAAAACTCTCTCTTACGAAACTATCCCAGAATTTTTATATTTCTTACGTAATATCAAAGATGAATTTAATAATCCTAAATATGGGATCTTATCACACTTTATGATACACTAGTTCATACCCGTCAAAACATGACGGCTGGATAGTAAATAAATGTACTAATACACAAATTATACTCAACATATCATTGCCAAATGTTGAAATTCATAATAATGCGCAGAAGCAAATTAATGTGCTTAATCGGCCTCATGCTTAGTGTCTAAAGCCAGATTTAAAAATGTCACTGGGCATGCGTAGAAAGCAATTTTTTTTAATTGTAAATTATCGCTATTTAAACAGCGCGAAATAAACATTTCCGCGAGGTTTAATCTTATAATTCACAAACATAATTATGATAAAAATAAAAATGACAGAGACAGATCTAGAGAGACTCCTCGGAATAAATGTTTTTATCATCGTCACTGTATGCACGTCATTGAGCATGCGCAGAAAAAGTGAGTTTCTAAAGCCAGATTTAAACAGGCCACTGAGCATACGCAGAAATCAATTTTTAATTGTAAATTATCGCTCATTATTATAAATTGCGGTTACAAAAACCAAATTTGATAAATCTACAGATTACAATATTTCGTTTAAGACCAAAATTAAGTAAATCGATGCATTAGTTTTCTCTTACGGACTGCCCCAAAAGTCGGCTTAGCAACTTAAATATATAGATTTGAATATTTTACTTCCCTCTTCTGAATGCATAGAGAGTTTTTTAATAAGTTAAGGGAGTCACAGCAAAACACACGCATTCTCTCAAAACTGAAACTGTAAACGATCGTAGGATGGTAGAATAAATAGATAGATATCACCAAAATTGTTGGTATTGGAGACCTAAAACTGAACTGGTGAAAGACGTAAAAGATGGAGCATGTTCTACATGGTAAGAAGCATGTATTAAGAAAATGAATAAAATAAAATAAAATAACTTTAATTTTACTTCAAGTAACCTTAGAAAATAGGGTGTGTATTATTTTATTTATATTTCCTTTTATCCTTTTTAATGATTAAAAATTTATATATATTTTTAAACCTGGTTTTAAAAAACTTGGTTTTAAAATTACAACTTGTTTTTTTTGAGGTGCCATATAGGTTTATTACATTTTTCTGGGAGCCCTGCCCTGGTCGATAGTAGTTGTAGGTGAGTAGTTAGCGACAAATGGAAGGGGTAAGAGCAAATGCTGTTGAGCCCTAATTGGGCGTAGTAATGATCGTAAAAAGCTTTACGGATAAAAAAAGCCCTTTTTACTGTTATTGTTAAAAAAATTGACTCAATTTTTCTCCCTGTTTCCAAAATTAATTTTGGAGAATAGATGTGTTATTTCTCACATAAAGCCTGACTTGAAGGTAGAGCTTCTGCTATACACTCTTAGACAATAAAAAAAAAAAAAAAAAAAAAAAAAAAAAAAAAAAAGCGACGCACCAAGAAGGGGTAATGCAAAATGCAAAACGGAAAATGTAAAATTTTTAAGTCTGGCGGCCAATGAATGAACATGTGACGCTGCAGAGCATCTTAACTGCGCAAATGGCAGGATATTAAAGAGGAGAAATTTCGATTCCAGGTCATAAATTCTTTGCGTATTTCCTTCCATCTACTCAGGTAGACAGTAACCATGCCTCGCATACAGGTGCGCGAATAATATTCGCAGATGTGAGCATTTGAAAGAGGACGTGTAGTTGGGCTCAAAGAAGCCACTTTGTCTAGTCGGCGAATCGCTCGACATTTGGATAGGAGCGATGTCACTATCAGACGATGTTGGCAGGAATGGGTGAACCATGGCTGAACACAGCGTCAAGATGGAAGCAGTCGGCCTAGAAAAACGACAGAATGTGTGGACGGAGTGATCGTCAGAACGACACTCACAGCCCCAGATTCATTATTATCGATCGTACGTGCAACTGGTGCTTCAGTGACCGCAAGGACCATTCATAGGTTGCTCAGAGAAAGGGAACTAAGCTCACGGCGCCCCTTGGGCCGACTACCATTGACCTCTGTACACCGAAAAGCCCGTTTGCAGTGGTGTCGGGCACATTCGACCTGGAATGTCAATGACTAGTGTAGAATTGTCTTCAGTCATGAGCCCCGCTTCGAACTGAGCTCCGATGACCAGCGAATATAGAGACGCTTGGATAGCGGTGGGATACCAAACTGACTGTCTTCAACCATACGGGCCGACAACCAAGAGTGATGGTCTTTGATGCCATTTCATTTCATAGCAGGACCCCTTTGGTAGTCATCCGCGGCACCCGTGCAGC
The DNA here is from genome assembly GCA_907164885.2 of Dolomedes plantarius. NCBI lineage: Eukaryota > Metazoa > Arthropoda > Arachnida > Araneae > Dolomedidae > Dolomedes > Dolomedes plantarius. The sequence goes on from OU015501.1 coordinate 121,765,101, forward strand.
ACAGCGGTACGTCGACGATATTCTACGCCCCGTTGTGTTGCTATTCATATCATGCTATCCTGGGCTTACATTTCAGCAAGATAATACCCGCCCACACACGGCAAGAGTTTCTACTGCTTGTCTTCGTGCTTGCTCAACGCTACCTTGGCCAGCAAGGTCGCCGGATCTCTCCCCCATTGAGCACGTTTGGAGCATTATGGGCAGGGCCCTCTAACCAGCTCGGGATTTTGACGATTTAACACGCCAATTGGACAGAATTTGGCACGATATCCCGCAGGAGGACTTCCGCCACCTCTATCAATGAATGCCAAGCTGAATAACTGCTTGCATAAGGGATAGAGTTGGACTGACGCGTTATTGACTTTTTCACCTTGTGAAGCTATTTCTCTTGAATAAATCATCCACTTTTTCTCAAATTATAATCATTGGTTTTTCTGTACATATACATCACATCTACCAACTTTAGTCCAACTTTAAAAGGAGTTATCCATTCGGATAACTCCTTCTTGGGGCGTCGTTTATTTTGTCTAAGAGTGTATTTTTCAGAATTTCACAGCATTTTACACGTCATTTTAGGGAACTGAAGGGTAATTAATTTTAGATGGTTAATATCATAGGGATGGTTAATATCATAGAATTCTCAGATAGGCAAGAACAGATAAGAAAAGAAGCGAGGTGCTTTTGTGTTCTTGGCTGAATAACCTCTTGTAAATTCCAACATTGCAGCGTTCACTTATGGTTAGGATTTGTTTAGCACTCAATTCTGGTGTTCAGTGACGAAACAGGAATGGTAAGCAAAAAAGAACGACACAATTTTTACCCCTCATGGATGATCAAGTATTTTTGTATAGTTTGTTTAGAGATATATCTGTGAACAAAAATCAGGATAGAGGTATATAAAGAAAAAGGTATAGTAATGCATTTTACAGCGAAAAGCAGTAAAATGTATTAATTTCTCCAATAATTTTAGTGTACAGTATTTGTTTATAATCTTTGGGTTATAGAAAATTAATTTTGTTCATTTTACATCTATAGTGTCTCTCAAATAAAAACTTATCTCTAGCGTTATTATATTCTTTCTACGGCAAAGAAACGGTTTTCGCAAAATTTTCAAAATTGGCACCCCCAAAAATAATCATGAATCCTTGTGAAAGTACCATTTTACCAAGCGTAGAAGCCTAGAACATTATCAAATAACAAAAAGCAATACAACATATTAACTTCATCATTAAAACACCAATACAATGCAACTAGAAAAACTTATTAATCCTTTATATACACTATAACATACATATGATGAACCAATCAATCAGTCAAATTTGAAAGGATATATAAAAATATTTTATTAAAAAAGGAAAAATAAAAAAATTTTGAATTGGGAATATTTTCTTTTTTCCTTTTAAAATTAAAATTTTTTGGGTCCCCCAAGCATTCGGGTCCCCTAGGCCCGGGCCTACCGGCCTAATGGAAAATCAGGGCCTGCACCTTATAGATGCACCACAAGTTACCGTCAAAAGCAGGAAATTTATTGCGTTTTATTAATCACAAAAGATTATTATTTCAGTATTCTTCAGAGTATTCAAGAGTTTGGATAAGAAAAATTACCATATGGAGGAAATACGTGAAGAAAAAAAGCCTAGCATTTCAGCGTGCTTTGTTACGACGGAACAAGAGAAGCAGTATATATATTATGTGCTATTTATAACATATTTATAACAGAGTAAAGATTTTTATTTAGTTTTGATATGTTATGTGTTATGTCTGTATTCTAAATCGATAAAAATGCCTCAATAAACTCTTCCTGAAAAACCTTTGAAAAGTGGATTTTAAATTCAGAAATAACTGGGAAATAAGCAGTAAGTTTACTATTTTTAACTTTAGTGTGACGAATTAAGGGCTAAATTGTATTCTGTTTAAATATTTTAAAGTTAAATTTTTGAATTTTCTTTAATGTTAACCAGAAGAGTAATGTTCAGAGATTTCATTTGTAAGAAAAAAAACTTCGTCCAAACATAATGAATAACTTTTTTAATCCCTCGAAGTCTAAAACTATTCTTTATTATTCAAGAACGCCAAGTACTGAAAAATTAAGTCAAATAATAATGATATATTCTATATTAAAGGTATTTTAATCTGCCTTTATTAATAGAAATTTTCATTTTTTAATAATTATTTTAGATAGAATCTTTAAAGTTAAGTCAAATAATAATGATGTATTCTATATTAAAGGTATTTTAATCTGCCTATATTAATAGAAATTTTCATTTTTTAATAATTATTTTAGATAAATATTTTAGATAGAATTTTTAAAGTTAAGTCAAATAATAATGATACATTCTATATTAAAGGTATTTTAATCTGCCTATATTAACAGAAATTTTCGTTTTTAATAATTATTTTAGATAGAATCTTTAGAGTTAAGCCAAATAATAATGATATATTATATATTAAAGGTATTTTAATCTGCCTATATTAAAAGAAATTTTCATTTTTTAATAATTATTATAGGTAGAATCTTTAGAATTAAATCAAATAATAAGGATATATTCTACATTAAAGGTATTTTAATCTGTCTATATTGATAGAAATTTTCATTTTTAAATAATTATTTTAGGTAGAATCTTATTTCGAGATTAACTCTGCAACGAAAGAGTGCGTGTGAAAAATTTCAATATTAAATCTATGCAGCCTATTCTGTTAATTTTAGAATTCCTTAATTACTTTCACCTAATATTGGTATTTTTGGTCTGACATAATAAATTTTATTTTTATTAACGCTTATAATGATATTGTAAGTGAGAAATATGAAGGTGGACAAAAGTAAGATGACTCTGGAAATAACGGGAAAGAGTCTCTCCCCAACTATTTAAATATTTATGCCGATGCGTGTGTTGATTCACACCTCTGTAGCAATACCCTTTAGAAATCCTCTCCAGGCCTACACTCGATGCTTTTGTCAATCGCATGATAACAACTCCCATTAGGGATCAAATCAAAGTTGTACTAAGTGCTCTATTGCAACAATTCGTTTTCCCCATTGAATGGGATTTATCTTTAGGCCGAATTCTTGAATTTTTTACAGGTGTGGGTAATTCATTGATGTAGTTATCGGATTACTTCGAAGCAGAACATTTATTTATTTTTATTGGTACAAAAAGTAGCAAAGCTAAATTTATTCGTGGAATTCTACTTCCGATTGTAATATATGAAATAAAATGTGGATGCACGTAACTTGAAAAATGTTATATTAGTAATGCTAATATGCCTATTATGTACTAACTTTAATGAAAACATCTGTTGGGTAAGACACTGAACAATAATTAGATAAACTGCTATACAAAACGAGGACTGACTAAACATAGCTAACACATTACTTTATTTATTGTCACATTTTTATGATAATTTAACTAATTTATTCAGTTTGTTTGTAATATTTTAATTTTTGAATAAAATTATATTTTTTATATAATTTCTTTAAATATAAAATAATATATATTTCATATAATGTTTAAATAATATAATTATCATTAATGTAATTATATTACATAAATTATTTGTCGCAACATTTTTTGGAATATACCGTACAAAGCATTTATCCTGAAACTCTCGTACTACATATTGCTTGCAAAATGCAAATTGTTTTAACAAAGTGGTGTTAACCAAATCGAATTTTTATTCTATGGTTTTCGGTAATTCCATTAACCCTTTAACCATCAACTGTTGTCGAAGAGTTTGTTCCAAAACTTAAGTTTTCCTATTGGAAAATTTAATATTCATAAAACCATGAATCAAGTACTCCAAAAAACATTTAAAAAAAAAGTTTTTTAAGGTGTATAAAATAATTAAACGTTACATTTTTTAGCTACCTTATTATTATGGTTTTTCATGCAAACATTGGATAGATTGGATTGCTTCAGTGCCGGTATCTAAACAGTTTGGCATTTGGATACGTCGAAAATAAATAATATTTACAGGGACTTCTAAACACTTCAAACGCACTAAAGTTATCCGATCACTGTCTTACAATTTGTTCTATTTCTAGAGGATTAGACAAATACTTCATTGTTTTTCCATTCGGGGTACTCTTTATTTTAGAATATGAACTGCAAAGCATTTATCCTGAAACTTTAATAATACATATTACTTGTAAAATGCGAATTTTTTAAATAAAGTGGGGTTCATCAAATCGAATTTTCATGCTCTTCGGAAATTTCATTAACCCTTTAACCATCAACTTTTCTCGAAGAGTGTGACTTAAAACTTAAGTTTTTCTAATGGAAAATTTGATATTTATAAAACTATGGATCAAGTACTCCAAATAACATTTCTTAAATTTTAATTTATTTTAGGTGTATAAAATTACTAAACATTACATGTTTTAGGTACCCTATTATTATGGTTTTTCCTGCAAACGCTGGAAAGGTTGAATCACTTCAATGCCGGTATCTAAACAGTTTAGCAGTTGAATACATCGAAAATAAATAATATTTACAAAGTCTTCCAAACATTTAAACGCACTAAATTTATCAGATCACTTTCTTATAATTTCTTCTATTTCTAGAGAATTATACAATTACTTCAGTGTCTAGCCATTCGGGGTACTCTTTATTTTGGAGTATGCACTGCAAAGAATTTATCCTGAAACTTTAGTAATACATATTGCTTGCAAAATGCGAATTTTTTAAATAAAATGGGGTTGATAAAATCGAATTTTCATGCTCTTCGGAAATTTCATTAACCTTTTAACCACCAAAATTTTCTCGAAGTATTTGATCCAAAACTTAAGTTTTCCTATTGGAAAATTTGATATTCATAAAACTATGGATCAAGTACTCCAAATAACATTTTTTTAAATTTTAAGTATTTTAAGATGCATAAAAGTACTAAACATTATATGTTTTAGCTACCCTGTTATTATGCTTTTTCTTGCAAACACTGGAAAGGTTGGATTGCTTCAGTGCAAGTATCTAAACAGTTTAGCATTTGGATACGTCAAAAATAAATAATATTTCCAGGGTCTCCCAAACACTTCAAATGCACTAAAGTTACCCGATCACTTTTTTATAATTTCTTCTATTTCTGGAGGATTAGACAAATACTTCAGTGTCTTGCCTTTTGGAGTACTGTAGAATATTATTTTCTTCGACGAATGAAACGAGCTGAAGGGAAAAATCCATCCAAGTTGCGTGCTGCAGTGGGAAGCAGCAGTTTTTGTCACGTGCTCTGCTTATTTAAGTTGGTAATCTTTCCGCTTACTCGGTGAGTAAGAATGCGTATATTATTACTTTTGTTAGTCTCGTAAACGGTGATTTAATTCGGAAAGGTAAATAATCTTTTTGTTTACTTGCAATTCTAAAACTAGCTTTAAAAAAGTCAGTGTTGCTTTCATTAGCTAAATTTTGGGGTTTTGAGTTATTCTAATCTTAAATCTGTAAATAGGAGATAAAAGAAAATAAACTAGTGTTCAGAGAATAAAAAATCCTTAAAAATTCATGATATTAATGGTGAAAAAATTCCAGGTAGCCTCTTCTAACGAAACTACCGCGGGTTATTAACGTAGGATTACTTATCGTTGCTTACCTCTTTTGTATGTATATATGTATGTATGTGTTATGTATATATATATATATATATATATATATATATATATACAGAGGCTGTTCGCACATTTTTTAAACGATTTTGGTAAGCGGTAATAAAAAATCGCTTGCTGCAAAAGAAATAATTGCAATTGTACAATGTTTTTAAAAGTCAAAATTATCGTCTCCGGCTTGAAAGTTTTGTTTTTATTCAAAATGGCGTTTTTAACAAAGCAGTGGTTCGAAGGCTACATTTATGCTCTTTCCGAAGAGAAATATGCATACTCCGTTATCCAAAAACGATGTGAGAGTCATGGTTTTGTGATATCTCAAGCGTCGAAAGGTAATATCGTCAACAAGAAAGGAAAAAACGTCAAATTGGAGCCTCAAGTGGGACAAAAATTCGAAACAAGTATCCAAGGAAAAAACGGACATCTTCGACTATTGCAAAGGTACGTTGTTTAATGTTAAAAGAAAATCCCCCTACTCAAAGGACAGTTGCAAAATCATTAAAATGCTCGGTGTCCATTATAAACAAAATGATAAACGTTGATTTAAATCTTAAGAAAGCGAAAAAACGCAATGTGCATCGTCTTCTTCCAAATCATACAGCTGAACGCAGAACACGCTGCAGAATTCTATATGAGAAACACTTATCCAAAGAAAAATGGAAAACAATTGTCACAATAGATGAATCATGGGTGTATTTAAATGATTGCAACAAAAAAAGAGCCATTGATTATCATAAAAGGGGAGAAAAAAATTTAAGTACATGGTTCAAAGAATCGAAAGAAAGTTTTTCTAAGGGATTCATGATTGTTGCTAGTTTTTCTTATAATGGCAAGTTAAAAATAAAGAGAGTGGAAAAAAATGTCAAGATGAACTCCAAATACTATCAGAAACATATTTTATCGCCAAATTTTCTGAATGAAATACCATCGCTTTACCCACAGTGCCATCAATCTGTGAGACTCCATCAGGACAAAGCTAGCAGTCACACATCAAAATCCACTGTAAATTTCCTAAAAGAAATGGAACAAAAAACTGGTATCAAGGCCATACCCTTCACTGATATCCCTACTAAATCTCCCGATGTATCACCTATGGATTTTTGTGATTTCGGACTTTTAAAATCTGCATTATCCAAACGTCGTCCCAGAACCCTTACAGGACTCTGGAAAGCTGTTCAGGAGGAATGGGATAGAATACCTCTTCTGACTCTTCAAAAGGCATTATTATCCTGGAAATTGCGGTGTCGAAAGATAGTTCAGAATAAGGGATGTCAAATAGAACATTTAAAACACAAGAATTTTATGTTTATTTAGTTTTGTGAATACAATATACATCGTCTAAAAAATGTGTGAACAGCCTCTGTATATATATATATATACATATATATATATATATATATATATATATATATATATATATATATATACCCACGTCTGTACAACGGTTTAGAAAATACTTTTAAAGCATCAGACAGACTTGGGTACTTCTTACATTGAAAATAATATTTTTTTAAAGAGACATAAGCAAACAAAGTCTTGTTGGAGAAAACCAACTTAGGCACTTCTTGTACTAAGCCACACACACACACACACACACACACACATATATATATATATATATATATATATATATATATATATATATATATATATATATATATATATATATATTATTACTTATGTTAGTCTCGTAAACGGAGATTTAATTCGGAAAGGTAAATAATCTTTTTCTCATTCCTTTTGACTCATTTTGGTACTTTCCTATTAAACTGTTTACTGCTTGCCCAAGTGATACAGACTGGGTTTGGCACGCTGTCAAAATTATAACTCGTGACGACGAACATCAGAAATTTTGTTTTCCAGAGGGCCGTTTTGGAGCAACGTAATCCTGCGTTAAAAGGCTCGATTCGAATTTCTAAAGCAAGTTGAAATTTATTCCTCAGAAGTAGAGCAAGAGAAAGCATACAGAGGAACGCAAGGCAGTCAAATAACATTTAGGGAGCGTCGTCATTATACAACCCCCAAACTGTGAAGGTCGGAATTGCCTAGACAAAAAAAAAATAGAAGACCCTAGAATATAGATCCTAATAGATTGCCTAGAAGAAAAAAAATAGAAACCATGGAGTGAAGAAAGCATATGAAATATAGATAGTGCTCAAGAATACCAGTGAAAACGTAAAAAGAGAGAACAAAATTTGCATAGGATAGTCTTCCAAGTTTCCTTGTCATGAGAAGTGGAAAAAAATTCGTTAACAAAGTTTTCAGCATTACGATTATGAAATAATTTTTTAAAATTATCTATTCTATGTTTGGTTTGCGTGGTTGTGGAGCAAAATGATTTTTTAAACTAGTGTTGACATATTCGTACTGGTTAGCAAAGACTGAACCAGTCCCCTAGTTATACATGCTATCGTGAATGACAGTAGTTTTATTTACTTTTAATTTCGAGTTTGGTTATCTATAATGCTTATCCCAAAAATTTCAAAATATTTGATAGTTAGTTAATTTTAAGGTATTCTGTAAATAAGAAATTTAATCACTATAAGTTTCGTCACTAATCAATATTCTTTCGCACTGAAACAACTAATTTTATAATTGTGTCAAGCAGTTAGGTGGAAGGAAAAACTTGAAATAGGTATAAACTGGACATATGATTAAAACTTAATTATTTTTCTAACGAGCTATTATTATCGTAGGAAGAAATTTTTAAATCTAGTGCTATCATCAACTGATAGTTGCGAAGCATAAGTTATCAGCATATTTAAAATTTTTATAAAGCTACGAAGAACTCATCAAGGAAAACGTCAAGATGTGACTAAATCAAGTCAAAATGCTGACCGTGTAACAAAGGGGAGAGGACATGATAGTTAGGAGCGTAAAAGCATGAATGATAAATGAAACTGATTTTATTATTGACCGGAACAATTTCGGTAGTGCATAAAAAAATCGAGATGAATATTGTAAATGCGAGATGAATAATGTTAAGTTACCGCGAAAATTTCATAGAAATTAGTCTAGTTGCCTTTTAACACGCACACATAAATAAATGAATAAATAAGTATATATATATATATATATATATATATATATTTTTTTTTTTTAATTTATTTATTTATTTATCTATTTTACAACATGCTAAGTATTTCAGAGATGAAATTCAAAATGTTTTATTGTTTCATTTGTTTTGAAAAGTTTTATTTTTGCCATTATTTGAGAAAACAAATGGATCTTGCAAGTATCTGCGGTGGAAATTGATGAATTTCTTTCCTAAAAATTTTCTAATTGTAATTTTAATAAACAAAATGCTTTTCATAAGATTAACTTGTTTAGACCAGAATTACAGATCTTTTAAACAGTTTCGAAATGTATAATATTGAATATAAATAATATAATTTTTCCTGTTTAGTGGTGATAAAATTACAATATATGAACTTATTTCACTATAAAATTGAGATATTTGTTCCTGCTTTATTTTCCAGTTTTTGTGCTGCCAAGAGAGCATATATGCCAAATGTATATGGCGATACATTCGGCTGCATAAATGAGTGATTATTCAGTTTTTTATATGTGACTAGCTGAAAACCCGTGCTTCGCTACGGAGTACATTCAAATTAAATACAACGGTCAATGTATGCAATTAATGCCAATATATATATATATATTTATAATAAATGAGACGATCAATGTATACAATTGATGTAAAATATATATCTATCTATATATATATATATATATTTATAAAAAAAATCGTAAGGGATATGCATTTTTTTTATAATATCCAATCGTCTGCTGCATTAGAAAGAGAAAAAAATATTTTTTTTGTCTATTTAGTTGTTACGCACGTGACGATAAATTTATTGAAAGTACCAGAAAAAGAAATCAAGTGATCAGCATTTAATAAATTAAATTCTAAAAAGTAATCTTTAAAAATTCACCAAAAATCAGGAAATGGAGGTAAAAATTCAGAAAAAATTTCATTTTGAAGGAATTTTTATGATCTTTCTCGTGATATAAATTTTATAACCCTCAATGTATTATTTTAAATGCAAACGTAAAAAATTTTTAAAAAACAGCTTAAAAATTTAATTTAAAAAAATCTAAGAAGAATGTTTGAAAAATCTTTCTTAGTGCACCCCTACACTATTAGAAGAATCGCCATGCAAAATTTCAGCCCTTTAGGTCCAGCGGTTTGGTCTGTGCGTTGTATGTCACTCAGTCAGTGAATGAATGAGTCTGTTACGGAACTGTTTTATATATATAGATTACAGTGTTTGCTAAATTTATTATTTTGAATACAGTTTTTATCCGTTATTACTAATGTTACAAACGTCTCCATGTTCCTGTATTGGAAGTAATAATTTTGAAATCCATAGGAAATAAAGTATATATTTTTTACAGGTATATTTTAAACAACAAATTATTTAATCAAGACCTAGTTCTGATTGAAGGAAAATGGGAAAAAAGATTGCTATCTACGTATTCTCCAAAATTCTATTTTAAATAAGATAAATTATTTTACCCAATCCGAATTTTGACTGCAGAAAATTGATTCCTATCTACGCTTTATCAGAAATTCTATCTACTTTCGAAGAAACATTACGCGTATAGCGATAATCTAAAATTAAAATGCGTGAGGTTACTAAAGGAGCCCAATTAAATGCTAAAGTATGATACCCACCATGAAATAGCCACAAAGTAAACTGAAATAATATCACAGATCAGAGAGGAATGGAAAAGGAAGTTTATTTCTTTCTTCAAGGATAGTTTTTGGGAGGAAACAATTGTTAGTTCCTAACCTTAGTCTTTTCATTGTCGTTTCCTTCCCTCTCCCTAACTTACTAACCTATTGATTACACAGAAACAAATCCAACGATAGCCACGAGTAAATGGGGAAGCTAGAACCATTTAAGCTGTACGTAAGTTACTTAAAGGCATAAAGCTAGGCGTCTCACGTATAGCATAGCAATTACAGTTGCATTTATACTAGGAGCAGTTGAGCTCCAATGTTTTTTCGGTTTTCTTTTTAAGTGATTAGTGTGTTAGGTAAGTTTGTCAGTCCTCATGTAATGGGCTCAGGAGACAAGAAGTAATTTATTAAGTAATCAATAAATGCCTACTCATACTGATCGAATTTTTTCCTACCTGCAACATTTTACTCCGCAACCGCTTTATGAGGCCTATTCAGAGAAGGATTAAGTGAATTTAGAATCTACCAAATATAAAGATCTCTCGTTACCTTAAACTATATTTTATTGGAAAATTATTCAACTTGTAGCCTCACATGTATTTAATTACAAGAACAATCATTTAAAATTTAACAAAGACTATTTTTCTCTCCTAAATTCATAATGGATGCAGGGATATAAGACTTAAAACAAGCAAAACTAGAAAATGTAGAAGATTTCTTTCTTAAAAATGCTCTCTGTAAAATAAATAAGAAAATTCCCTTAATAAAGAATCATTTAACATAAACTAAAACAACAAAAAAACCTTTTTAAAAGTTTTTGAGTTTATAATGGACGTGAATATAGTTAGCATTAAACAAACAGTTCTGAGGTATGCAGATATTTTCTTCTAAAAAAATTCTATTAAAATAATAGAGTAAATGTCCTATAAAGAACCATTTAGCATAAAAAAAGAGTAACATACACCATTTGAAACATAGCTAAATTTATAAAGAAGATAACTTTAAACAAGCCATATTACGAAATATAAAGATTATTTCTAACATTAATATTAATTGTATAAATAATTATACTCTATGAAAACAATACATTTTTGAATTTAAGAATTATGTGCTACGTAACGAAAACATAAATAGAAATATTTTAAACCAGAATATGAATTGAACTTTTAAAACACAGAAAACTGAATTATTAATTACTTTTTTGCCAAATATCTACTTTAATGAGCAAATTTATATAGCACGTACAACAGCTTACTCGACTAAATGTTATATGAACTATGCGCAAACATTTTATATTATTTATGAAAATGGGATATTTTAAGCTTGGTCTGGGATTCAATATGAGTTTTGCAGATGTTTTTCTATAAAACTCTATCAGTACTATCTCCTATTTCATGATTACGGCTGACTCATAATACATGAAAAGTTTTAAAACCTTTAAAATAAGTATATTTTAATCATAATAATTCACGCGAGAGGTGCTTGCATCCTACAAAAGACTTTGTAAGGAAAATTACTCAGGAGTCATATTTTTAAGTGCAGTGAAACCATGAAAAACCGACAATTTAGAACCCGTCTAAGCTAGTGAAGTCGATGAATAGAATCTTGCAGTAGAACATCTGCAACTTCCCATGTTAGACACTTTAATAATTCGGCCAATGACCACATTTATTACGAAACTTTAATGTGAGATGACATAATTTGAAAAATAACTTCAGATTTCTATACTGACAGTAGAAAATTTGTTAACGATGCCTCAAAATACATCAAATGATTTGAATGAAGAAAAAGAAACGAAAGTAAATTAATGAATAAATGACACTTTTATCTAAATAAATTAAGAGAAAATGGATTAAAATCTCAAATTTAATTAATTTGAGAACGTAAGAAAAGTTCTAGAGAAAATATTTAAAGTTTTTAAGGCGACAATGGACCATGAAAAACTTTTTTTTTTATTTATCAACCAATTGCTATGAAATTTTGTATACTTATACAGTGTTGTTTAGAGAGGAAAATTCTAAATTTAAAAAAAATCAGAATGTAATTAATTAAGATATTAATTAAAATCAGTTTGTTAATGACTCTATTTAAAAATGCTCCATGCACATAAATTTTTGTGTCAGATATCTAATTTTCTCTCTTAAGCTAGCTTTATATAGTTATAATAAAAGTTACTAGCAATATTTGATTTACAGTCATATTTATAAAAACTAGAAAAAAATAGATAAAAATAGGTCATTTCATGCAAAATTTTATCAAAAATTTTTTTTCTATTGTAAAAATTTTAAGTTGTTTAAAAATAGTATAATGAATTTATTAGCAAGTTTTATTCTAACATATATAAATAACCATTTTATGAAATTTTGTGAAAATTCAAGAAAAATTACGACGCATGGAACATTTTGAACTTATCGAAACGACATGAAAACTTGTTTTGAGAAAATAGCATTTGATGTTTAATTTGACTAACATTTCCGATGTTTACGTGTGAAAAAATACTTATAACTCGTTTAATAACTATCGGATCAACATACTTTTTTTAAAAATTTAAAGCTGATGAGTTGCAGAATCATTTTCTGAAAGAAAAGAAAAATCGTTTAGGCGACATATTTTTGTCAATCTGAAGGTCCACTGTCGCCTTAATATTTATACTATAGCCGCGCACATCGTATTTTGGTTAGCTTCGCGAGCTGCCATATGTCCGTTCGGGTTCAAATTCCGGATGAGGCTTACACGTTTCTGTGTTGTCCCCACAAAGGAAGCAGAATTGATTCACCTGAATAATGTCCTCATAACAAAGTGGAAAAAAAAATTCGTGGTGTGGATGAACAAATGTCCTCAGGTCCCTTTACGAGTTGGAAAACAAAATATTTACCATAAACTTATATCAGAAAGTACGAACCCCGTTATCTAGAAAATTATATGGTCTGCATATTTGATGCTTGCTAAAACCGCATTTGAAGGTAAACTAGCAGTTTTCAATGAAAGAAAATTTAAATTTTTAAAAAATATTTTTTAAAAATTGACAAGGAATAATCCTCGATTTCTCATCTATGGAGGATATATCTAAAATTCGTTGCCAGTTATCTCTATAAAATTTTGTTGAGAGTTCTTTTGTTTTATTTTAATTAAACTGTCTCCGAAAATTTTCATTCGGAGTAAAAAGTTATGAAGACGCTCTCTCTAAAACAAAATTTACTCTGAAAAAAGGTTTTTTTTGCCCTTTAAAATGATTAAAAATTTTATAGATAAAATTCACTTAAAATAATTTTTATAAAACTTTCATAAATTCCATGGACAATTTTTTAAACCTATGATTTGTACCAAAGAGATTATTTTTAAATGCAAAGGGACGTTTTTTAAAGACGTAGAAAAAAAAGTTTTTTTACTTACATTGCAAAATGTATTTAAACAAAAACACAAATATTTGTTTCCCGTATCCCCTGAATATTAGAAATATGTAAAATATATAATTGAAGTACAGGGTTTAAAATTCCAATTTCTGCTGTTTATAGTGCACGATGAAGTTTAATTACTTAGACATGCATTGCCCTTTGATGTTTGGCCGTTTTCTATGATGCCACTCAATGGTTATATAGACTGGCTTATCAGATTTTAGGTCTCTATGGTCATCCTTTGCAACACGGAGGTTCAACATACTCGACCTACAGCTCAAAGCCTGTTTCCTATGGTTACAAACCACCTCGACAATAACGAGAATCGAACCCTCAGACTAGCCACGAAACCCAGCACCTGAATTATGCAGTTATCATCTAATCTGTTAACATGTAAAAAATTGTGGCATAACATTAAAAATTATTTAGTGGAAAGCCAACGATATTAAAAACTTTCAACCACCAATTTTCAACCACAGAAAGACCCAAATTCTCTTCATTAAGCAAAGAACGAAAAAACATTACATACGAAGGTTTTTAAGATTCCATTTTTAACGAAAATGTTTTGTATAACTAATCCCTTTTTTTCTTATATGCGGCGCAGTGGAAATTTCTTAATTCTACTTTTATGTTTTCAGGTAGCAAATGTGAAAAAATATCTTATTCTTCGTTTTTATTACTTTTGGTAGCTGCAACATTCTTGCTACTTCTTTGCCAAAGCACACCCAGGTTCTAATTAAATGATGAAATATTTAGCAACTCTGTGGGCTCGATTAAGGAAACTATTTGATCACTAGGAATAACTATGTCAGCTCGTTACACAAATGCTTTCTAAGACAAACTCAGTACTATCTAAGTCTCAAACTATGTGTTATAACGAAGAACACTATTTGCTAACAATGATTGTCAATACTTTATGCTACTGAATTCAACGCTTACCATTTAATTTCGGAAACGCCATTTTGTAGCATTTATACAAAATAAAAGTGTACATTTATACAAATACAGGGGCTGGAGTAAATACACAAGAGTAATTTCTTTATAAATGCGATAAAACTATCATTCTTATGCAATGTATAGTTTAATGCAGAAAAACACCTTGACCACGAAAACTTTTTCATGTTAGTTTTATGACAGTATATTACTGAAGTATGATATCATGTCTTTTTTGCTTTTTTACATACTATGTTATACACATGCATACGTGTGTATGCACTTATACGGTTATATTAAGACGCAGGAATATATCCGAACATCCAACTGGGCCAATATAATCATGCACGTAGGCGTACAAATACAAATTTATTGGGTATCAAAACGCAGAACTATACAAATATATCCGTAATAGAATATATAGCCCCAAAATTGGTGAAAGGAGTAAAATAAAAAAGCCTTGACATATATTTACTATAAATAAGTAAAAAGTAAACTCTATTCAAGGATTTGGAGAGCCAATACAATTTTCTTTTTCTGAAGCAGAGTAAGAGAGCGCCCACTCTGAAGGTAGAAGCAGACAAATTGGTCTTCGAGTGCCATTTTAGCCTACCTTTGCTTACGGTGCAAATTCACGAATAGAGTTTATTTTACACTACTTTACAGGAAATATTTTAAGTTTTTTTACCCCTAAATATACCTAAAGCTGAAGTTTTGAGAAATCACACGGTTATAAAGTATGAAAACTCAGAATTTTTAAAGGTTATGGTATACTATACTGGGAGACAAGTGCTTATTATTTTTCATCTTAATTCATTGCATCATTATAAAGAATTCTTTTAATTAGTAGAACCAAAGTTCCATGATCTCTTACTTTTCGCCCTAATATATCTATGGTGCCCGGTATAAAGGGCTTTAGTCAAAAACAGTGATTTAAATATGCCAAGTTACTAGCTTTTATACCAATCGCTGAACAATAATTTCGACTTTAGTCTTTTGTACAAAGAAATATACATACTTTTGTTTACAAAACTGATAAACTTAAGCCTTTTATACAAGTCAAAATATTTTTGTTATTTTTTATTAATACTAAGAAATATCTAAAAATCCCTGTTTTTGACTTAAGCCCTTTATACCGGGCATATATATATATACAGGGCAATTAGAATTAATAAAGGTAGTTATTGCCAAAAGTTTGAATTACTAGGAAAAAACTAACAACTTTTGTAAGAGAGTACTTTTTCTAACGTATGGTTTCGAGTTATAAATTATAAAAAACGAAACTGTCTCTCGCGTATCGAGCGATATTTGGCCCAGAAATACCGGTAATAGTGCAAATTTTGTTTATTATAACGCTTTTACTGTCGAACTAGTTAAAAAATACATAGAACTAGTCTCCGATTTTAATACATGCAAAAAGTTCCAAAAGAAAGCATTTTAAATCCAAAATAATATAGTGTAATCTGCCACTATTTTACCGTCTTAAGGCGATGGATCATTTGGCATCGCAGATCTTCAATTCTAATTTTGAATTATAGCGAATTTTTCTAAGCCGAATTTTTCTAATTACAGATTAGTAAATGATAGCTTTCAGTTCTGTTTTTTAATTAAATTTGAAAATATATTTTTGAATGCAATGCGCATGTTTTTAAAAATTCTTTTTATTTTAATTTAATTAAAAATATTTTCCCATAAAATATACATAAAAAAATTTAATGACTTATGAATAATTAATTTGTGAAAAAATTTTAGGCTTTAAAAACAGTACTCTATTTATTTAAATATCTACATTCACACGCAATTAGCATCATTCAAAAATATGCATTATCTTATCTCCGATTAGAAAAAGGAAACCGAGAGAAAAATTCCCCATAGCTTGACATGGGATCAAATATCAGCGAAGTGAACTGATGCACCTCCTTAAAAGCCACCATGTTAATTGCACTGACGATAATTTGACAATTTGTGGATTGTTTTCTGTGATTTTATAAAGTCATATGCCAGTAGTGTTATTAAATTCTATTGATTCAATCGACTACCACAAAAAAATTCCATCTTTTAAAATATCCTAGGTTGGTTTGATTTCGAAAAATCATCTTTTGCTGTACAAGGACTGAACAATCAGAAGTATCGTTCGTTGGAAATGTCTTTAACTTGACATTTGAGAAGTGACTACGGGGTTTGCAGATAAACATATTCTTAATTCGTACTCGAGAGGAGATTTAAAAGCCAAATGGATTACTATAAGCTAAGTAAACGGCCACTTCCAACGTTGAATATTTAGTTTGAATATTTAGTAAATGGCAAGTCCCATCGTTTGAGCAATATAGAATAAACTGCATATATCATAGAAGTGATTGATATGTGATGTAAATATTAAGGTTAGTTGACCTCTCAGATCCTCAAACCTGACGTCCAGATATGGAGAATTTTCCTCTCAGTTTTTTTCTAATAGTCTTTACGTTTGAAAGATTTTGCCTCACTCAGATGTTGATACGAGTTAAAACAGCAATTAAAATAGTGTCTACCGTGTCTTCCTTTGAACCGATTTACTCAATGACTGACGTTGCAAGAGAGATTAAACTTCATTCCCAATGGAGTCCTCCTTAAAGCGGTATAGGGCTGTCTGTCCCCATTACATCTGGAGCTTTGCATTGCGCTACTACGTTGGCTTCGAAATTGTTGACATGGCCTGTGATTGGTTTAATGTATGTTGTGGTCAAGATACGTTAAACCAATCACAGGTCAAGGTCAAGGTATGAATTCAGCTCTGTGACTGGTTAAAATTTCTAACGCTGAAGTTACGTAACGCTCTGGATTTAGTGTAGATCGGTTGACATCGCCGGTCTTCTATTAACGCGAGTGCTAAGCCCAAGGAAATTTTGCTTGCAATATACTTTTTTTATAATACAAGGTGCGCCCATAAAGTAACCGGACAATTTTTTATAAATAAGAAAAATATTACTCACATTCAAATAAATTTATCTCCTTCAAAATAATCGCCAAAGGAGTCTATACAATTTTCCCGACGTTTCTTCAAGTCATCGAAACACTGTTTATAGGCGTTGGAACTAACCGTTCTCAAAATACGCGTAACATTTGATTTAATATCCGAGACGTTTTCAAATCTCTGTCGTTTCATGGCCATCTTAAGCTTCGCAAACAGAAAAAATCAGCTGGCGATAAGTCGGGAGAATATGGTGGGTAATTTATCACTGTAATTGAATGCTTAGCAAGATATCGTTGTACAGAAATTGCTGTATGGGACCTAGCATTATCGTGTAAAAGAAACCATTGCCCAGAATCAAACAGTTCCTTCCTAACTCGCCTTATCCTGTTTCTTAATCGAAAAAGAACCTCCTTGTAAAAATACTGATTAATTGTTTGATTTTCAGGAACAAATTCGTGGTGAATAAGTCCTTTGTAATCAAGAAATGCAAAATCCATGAAAGGACAGAGATTTGAAAACGTCTCGGATATTAAATAAAATGTTACGCGTATTTTGCGAACGGTTAGTTCCAATGCCTATAAACAGTGTTTCGATGACTTGAAGACACGTCGGGAAAATTGTATAGACTTCTTTGGCGATTATTTTGAAGGAGATATTTGAAAGTGAGTAATATTTTTCTTAATTATAAAAAATTGTCCGGTTACTTTATGGGCGCACCTTGTAGATTAGCAAATGTATATTTTTGAAATTTGTTGCCAGGATATGAAAATAGTTTATTAAATATAATGTGAGCATTTAAAATATCTGTTTATTTAATATTTTTATAAAACAGTGCTTATTTTGTATGGATAGACGTTAATGATTTAAAACGGTGTAAAATATTAACCGCGAAAAATTTAAAAATTTTAAAAAAATTCCGTTCTGTATTCAAACCTTTACCTTCAAACACAAAAAAAATTTCAAAGCTATGCATTTTCTAATCAGTGATTAGGAAAATTCTATCACTAAAATTCCTCATAGCTTATAATTGGGACTGAAGATATGCAATATCAAGCGATATGCTACCTTATGTGATGCGGTATTGGTAGTGCTAATGTGTAAATTCTCATCCAACAATAAAGTCCATGTATTCTTATTGCAATTAATTAGCCTATTCTGGGATTAACATAACCCCGCCTTTTCAAACCCAGAAGCTAAGTGTCATATATATATACAGTCGAACCTCCATATATCGAACTTCCCTATATCGAAATCTTCTATATATCTAACTCTTAGCAAATCTCCATGTTCATTACATAGAAAAACTGTTTCTATATATCGAAAAAATCTCTATATATCGAAATTTTTTTCACGACATATTGGGAGATTTTATTCCACTTTAGAATAAAATCTCCCAATTTTTGGCGTTTGAAATAATACTTCGTGGACTTCAATTCGTGGAAAACGTCCCTGATGAAGTTTTTAATGGACTGAATAAATGCGAGCATTTCTTTGATGAACTTTCCGCAAAGCTGGCTGTTCAACAAGATATTCGTAGTTTTTTTTTAAAAGAATGTAACTGTGATCACTGTAACCACTAACTGGATTATTGTTTTTTTAAAGGTATATAAATCTTTCACATTAATTTATTTTTTAGTTATTAACTTTCATTTAATGTGATTCGCATATAAATTGGAAATGGAGTTTCGTATACGAAAATTAGCTTTAATTTTAATGTTTTGGGAGAATTATGATAAAACTAAAATGTCATTAAATTCTATATATCGAAATTTCTATAAATCGAATTTTTTTCCGGCATTTAGCTTCTTCGATATGTGGAGGTTCGACTGTATTTTTAAATTTAACGTCTTATTAAAGAAGCCGATATAAATTTAAACCATGTAAGGTATCTAAAACAAATATCATTTTTTATTTAACTTAGTAAACTTGAATAGAGAAAAATTCTCTTTTAACCATACATTTTGGAACAGCAGGTCATATATCTTACCTCTAACAAAATTCGACTCTCTGTTATTAATTCTTCATAATGACAGTTCAGTTTTAGCGGTTATTTTAAATTTGTTTCGTACAGAACTTTCGTAATTTCTGACGAGACATCCTCGATCGACATGAATCGACTTCTCCATATCCTGATTTTCACTCATATATGTAAGACGGTCGCTAAATGCTGGCGTGAGGATAGCGGACGTGACCATTCGACGTTTTCCCTATTCGTTAAAATGATGGTACTCTTTGTCAGTAACTGGTTGAGAGGGAAAATCAGATTTGATTGAAATGATATTATGGTTTACGAATGTATTGTCACAGTACGTTTATGAGGTTACACATCCTAGAAATGAAGGGGAATGTAATAAACAGTAAAGTGAATTTAGCTGAAAGTCATTAATAATTTCGACTGAAGTGGGCGTTACGAGGTCAGCATCTCATTTTCACATTAAGAGGGTCAGAGAAAGAAACTTCCATCTTTTGATTTGCA